>CAUYQG010170517.1:0-14465 GCA_963574415.1 Tarsius wallacei | reverse complement strand
ATCAATGAAATGCAAATTAAACTGCACTGAGATACCCCCCCCGACCTCTGCAGTTTCCCATTACTGCCAATCCTTTTCTTATAGCATTGCCATAGTTGTTCAAGGTCCACTTATGAATGAGAACATGTGATATTCAGTTCTTTGTTTCTGTGAAAGATCACTCAGTATTATTGACTCTAAGTCTATCCAGGTTGCTGTGAAGTTCATGATTTTGTTCTTTATGGCTGCGTAATATTCCATCGTGTATATGTACCACATTTTTTTTATCCAGTCCTGTTTTGATGGGCAGCACAGTTGGTTCCATGTTCTTGCTACTGTGAACAATGCTGTGATAAACATACATGTGCAGGTAACTTTTTTATAGAGTGATTTGAGTTCTTCTGAGTATATTCGCAGTAGGGGAATTGCAGGGTCGTATGGAAGGTCGATTTTTAGATCGTTTAGGAATTGCCACACTGTTTTCCACAGAGATTATACTAGTTTACACGCCCACCAACAGTGTAGAAGTGTTCCCTTTTCTTCTCATCCTCTCCAGCATCTGTTGTTTTTTGAGTTATTGATGATGGCAATCCTGACTAGAGCTAGGGGGTATCTCAGTGCAGTTTAATTTGCATTTCATTGATGACTAGTGAGACTGAGCATTTTTTCAGTGTATCTGTTAGCTGCTCATATGTCTTCTTTTGAGACATGTCTATTCATATCTTTTGCCCACTTTGTAATAAGGCTGTTTGTTTTTTCAACACGTTGGAGTTCCTTGTAGATCCTAGAGGTTAGGCCTTTGTCAGACATACAGTTGGCAAATATTTTTTCCCAGTCTGTGGGCTGTCTCCCTGTTTTCTTGATGGTTTCTTTGACTTTGCAGAAGCTTGTCAGTTTGATGAGGTCCCACTTGTCTATCTTATCTCTTATGGTATGAGGCACTTGGGGTTTTGATCAGGAATTGGTTGCCAGTTCCAATTTCCATAAGGATGTCTTCTGCACTTTCTAAGGTTCTTATAGTTCGAGGTTTTACGTTTAGGTCTTTGATCCATTTGGAGTTGATGTTTGTGTATGGGGATAGGTAGAGGTCTTGTTTTAATCTTCCCAGCACCATTTACAGAATAGGTTCTCCTCCCCACAGTTGTTGGTATTGGAGGCTTTGTCAAAGATGAGTTGGTTGAGAAATTGAGGCTTTGCTTCTGGAATCTCTATCCCATTCCATTGGTCTATATGCTTGTTCCTGTACCAGTACCAGGCTGTTTTGATTATTGTAGCTTTATAATAAAGTTTAAAGTCTGGGAGTGTGATACCTCCTGCTTTTTTTTTTCCTGAGAATTCTTTTGGCAATTTGTGGTCATTTATATTTCCATATGAATTCCTGTATTGTCATTCCAGAATGGCAGCAGAATTTTTTACCAGGAACCCACCTTAATCTGTCTGCCTATCCACTTCCCTTGCTTTCTCCTCTCTCACTGACATAGACCAAGTTTGGACTTTCAATCAACATTACCAGCATCACTAACAGCTTATTAGAAATACAAATTCGCAGGTCCTACTGATCGGAAACTCTGCTGATATGGGGTGGCAATCGATGTTGTGAAAAGCCTTCCCCCTGTGAATATGAAGCCCCACCCTAAATCTGAGAATCACTGATGTAAGCCATCACAAGAGAAAGAATCCACACGAAGGCCCTTTGGAGAACGCAGGTGTGATCCTCTCCAAGCCAATGCTCTCCCATCTAGCAGCATTCATCAACGTTCTGATTACCAAGATTCATACTGTGCATTTCAAAACTCATGCTCAGTTCATTGACAACCATTAAATAGATCAACTGAGACCAAAGCACAGTTGTTGGTTTTTTGGATCTAGCACACTGCTTATCAAGTCCAGTCACTCTCACTCCACAATCACGACTTTCATGATCTTGCTCCATCTGGGCATCCCACATACTGTAACTCGCCTAAAATTTGTCTTTAAATAAACATGCTTTTTTACTTTAACAAATTTATTTTTGCATAAAAAGTTACATTACTATTGTCACTAGACAGTCAGTCAGCATCACTTGCCTCAAATAAAAGTCAACTACAAACATAAACACAACGTTATTAAATTTTACCTTTATGGAATTTCTTCTCATTTTTTTCTTATAATTTTGAGAATAAATCTTCCCCAAATGACACCTTCCTTCTTCAAATACTTTAGTTGTATATTTTATAACTTTTATATATGTCGTTTTTACATGACAGCTATAGCTCTCACCTGGACTGCAACACTGTCCGCGTGCTACTTTTTTTGTTAAGAGCATGCATCTTCTGAATTATTCTGAATAATTTTTATAGTAAAAATAAAAGTGCAAAATTTAAAAATTCTATGTTTGTGTCAAAAGTTCTGCTCCTGAGGGCTGTGTTCACTCCATTACCACAGCTTAGTAGCCTTTGAACTAGGTGCTCAAGTTTCACCACTAACGTTGTAATCCGAATAGGAAAAACATTGAAATAGGACATGATGTTCTCATCATGGGATTCAGTATAGTCAAACATGAGCATGAACCCCCTCAAGTTTCTTCCCTTTTCAGCAGTAGCTCATGCTCCACATTTGGGAAATACTACCTTAAACCGTATCTGTAGGCTAGATAAACCTCGAGAATACACGGGTGTAGACCAGGAAAAGCCCCAAAACAGAACTTTCATACTTGAGAGGAGAACATAAAGAAAAAAGCTAACAATTGAGACTAGTATGCCTACTGGTCTGAACTGGGAAGGAGAATCCTAAATGGCAGGAGGAACGCTCAACACGACTGCTGAACCCAAGCGAGAAGCCATGGAGGACATAAGAGCACCAGGTCAGAGTGGAGAACTGAGCACAAGATCTGCCTTCCAACAGACCCAAGCCCAGCATTAAAAAAGGACAATCAGTGGAACAGAAACATTACGGAATTGTTTAAGAAATCAGATGACATCAAGTACACAGAGAAACAAGACCATATCCCATGCGCACGGGTTGAAGAGATTCAACAAGGGTTAGCAAATGTATCAAGGTTGAGAAGAGATTATATCTTTTTCTTTCTTCTTTCTTTTTTCTTTTAATAGAGATGAGGTGTCACTAAGTTATCTAGGCTGGTATCGAATTCCTGGCCTCAAGCGATTCTTACTCCCAAAGTGCTAGTATTACTGATCTGAGCCACTGCACCCAGTCAACAGGGATTATTTCTAGGTAAAAAAGCATAATAGTTGCCACCCCCTTTGTTTATTCTTTGCTTATCTACATTATCTTAGTTCCATAATAAGTAAACAATATTTTGTGATACTAAGCAATATTTTTTATTAAAGGGATGTATTTGTTATCTATTGCTGAGTATAAAATGACTCCGAAGCATAGTATGTTAAAAAAAAAAACTCACTTATTATCTTATAATTTCTGTAGGGCAAGAATCTGGACATGGCTTCTCTGAGTCCTCTGCTTCATGGTCTCTCACAAGGCTGTAATCAAAGTATTGGCCCAAGATCTGTGGCCTCATCTGTAGTCTCTAGGAGAGGGAAAGATGGGCTTCCCGGTCACTCAGTGGTTGTTGGCAGCATTTAGTTGTTTGCAGGTTGCTAGACTGAAGGTCCAATTCATTACTGGTTCTTGTCTGAAGGCAGCTCTCAATCCCTTGCTTATGGGCCTCTCCAATGTAGCATCATACTTTATCAAAGTGTGCCAGTCAAAAAAGCAACAGAGACAGTCTGCTAGGGAGGAAAATGTATCAGTATTTCATAGTCTAATCACAGAAGTGGCATTACCTCCATGTTGTAATAGCAGGAGGCAAGACTCAGGGGCACCGATCACAGAGGCTGCCCACCACAAGGAATCCTACTTGCCCAAATAATTACATTTACATCTGGACAGACTTGAAACTACAGCCAGGCCTTTCAGTTTACAGATGAGGAAACTGATACTCGGTGATTTCTTTACTCATCCAAGGCCAAGGCTAGAGTGAGAGTCAAAGTCTCCTCAGCTCTACTTTAATTTCCTTTATCCCTCACTGCATCTTCTTAAGTCTAGCACAAGTCTCACATCCTAACAGCTCCAGTCCACGGACAAACTCTCCCTCTGAAGCTTCACTAGTAACATGGAGTCTCTATGTCACTGATACAATATTTATTCACATAGTAACTGAGTGATTGTTTAAGGTTCTAGAGTAGCTGCCTTACCTCCCCCCCAAAAAAATTTTTTAAAGCAAGAACAATGTTTTATGCATCTTTATTTCCCTTTAAATCTTTGGAGCTTCCCACCTACAGAAGCAACTTTGTGAACAGGTTGCTGATGGACAGAAGTTTAAAACTGTAAGGGAGCATAAGAGTTAGAGGAAGAAAAATGATACAGCTTACTATTGAGAGTCATAGAACATCCTCAGATTGTCAAATAAAAAATTTCCATAAGTAATTTTGGGGTAATATGGGGTCAATGAATTAATAGGCACAAGGCCCAGCCTTGCCCACCTAGTAAAGTTCAATATGAGAAAAGAAAAAGACCTACAGTAATTCCCACCTCCCAGCCTCTGGTCCTGAGTTGATTAGCGTTTCCACTCCATGGCTTTGCGTTTGCATGAGGAGAGACTTAGACTATTTTCAAAGAGTGTAAAAAATATATAAATGACAGCAAAACACTTGGAATATGCAGACCAATGAAAATATGTAGTAAACATTCGATGCCTCAGGGAAAAATAATCACAAATTTTTATTCCTATTCTGATGTCCCAACCTAATCCACTTATTTGCATACTAAATAAAATAGATTGCTGCAGAAAGTCGAGGATAAGACAAGTACTTACAAACTTCTCAGTAAAAACAATAGCTGCACATGTTGTCCAAGGCATTATGAATTCCTCAACAGTATAAACTTGCTTTCAAAAAGAAACAAGAAGCTATGTTGTAGGAAGACCAACTGTTTCACTTTTGTGACACTCTGAAACAAAAGAAAATACAATGATTGCTTCCTAAAAATTCAAAAAGTAAGAAATATTCAGTAACTGGTAGCCAGTAGCCCTAAATACTGGTATAGCAAACGATGCTAAAACAACTGCTTGTTGCTGTCAAGACAAACATTTTTGCACATGGGCAGGTTAACTGAGGGGACAGAAGTATCGCAGGATATAAGCAATTAATCATAATGATGCACCCAAAGTCTTTGCAATATTTCTACTTTTATTTTTAAAATGGCACTATTTCACATTTGTCTCTACAATCTTATCAAAGGGAGTTTTGTTTTTGTTTTTTTGTTTTTTTACTTAAAGATGTGAACTTGGTCTGGCCCATACCTATAATCCCCAACAATTTTGGAAGCCAAAGCAGGAGAATTGCCTGAGCCCAGGAGTTTGAGACCCATCTGGGCAACATAGTAAGATCCCTTCTCTTCAGAGAGAGGGGGGTAGTGAAGTAGTTCTTACATTCTTTGCAAGATTTGAACAGATCAAGTTCTTATTTCCTACATTAGTACATTTGTGATAAGCATATCCACGATTAGCACAGAGACCAAATATGTACTTCCTTACCTTGGGTTGACATCGTGCTTTGACACATTTTTAACAGTTTGAATTCTTTATTCCTGGAAGAGCTTGAGTCAAAAGAATAGAAAAATAACTATCAATGCCAAACCTTTCTTCTCCCCCAGAAAGTTTGTCTCTTTCCCTTCCAATAAAGTGAATTCCAAATTATCTCCCAGCATCCCTTGTAGGTGTCTTAAGCAGGGTAGATGGAAGGTGGAATAAAGAGTGTAAACTTTTTGGAAATTTCTTCACATGAAGCAAAAACAAAGTTACATCCAGCTTTAAATACTCCTGCCTCAACCAACACAGGCATTCAGGTGCTGTTTTTTGAATATGTTTTCCAAAGTTCACATGTTGGAAATTCCATTTTCTATGCAGTACTGCCATGAGGCGGGACCTTTAAGAAGTGACTAGCTCATGGCAGGAGTGGGATTTGTTATAAAAGGATGAGTTCAACTTCTCTCTCTCTCTCTCTCTCTCTCTCTCTCTCTCTCTCTCTTCCTTCTCCTCCCATGTGAGGCCTTCCACCATGTTACAACACAACAAGAAAGCCCTCATCAGATGCTGGACCTTCAATCTTGGGCTTTCCAGCCTCCAGAACTGTGAAGAAACAAATTTTTCTTCTTTACAAATTGCCCAATCTCAGGTATTCTGTTATAGAAGCACAAAATGAGCCAAGATACAAACAAAATGTAGTTTACAAAAATTTTGCACTCAAATTGTTGCCCTAGGGAGAAATAGCTCAAACTAACAGATGCTCAATCCTTTTAGTGATCTTTTAGAGTCTTGGAATTTAACAGCAGTTTGTTATCCTCACCAATAACAACAAAAATGATGGGACTTTCAGTCTAGACTTTAAAACAAAATTATTCCTACTACATTATCCATAATATGACAATTGCAACATTGCAAAAGAACTCATCAAGACTGCATAAAAAAATGTTTTCTAATGAATGTAGCTATCATGTTAAATGAGATTAATATTGGCCTTGAATTTTAGAAGCATTGAAGTAAGCAGCAGGTGATGAAAAGTAATTATCCTAATTAAGCAAAAAGAAAAAAATAAAGTATACCAATGGTCTTCATCCCTGAAATGCCCTGATATATACCACTAAACGTCTTCTTATGTAATCTCTATGTTACTTTCTGAAAATTCAAGAATTCTGCTTCATTCCTATATCATGTCTCTTCAATTCTGCAAAGAAAGGCTAAGTGGAGATAAAATGCCCTAATGATATAATGATAAGAAATGGACTTTTAAGAAGAAAGATTGCATAAAGGCACATCAGTTTTAAAGGAATCGAATATGTGGGCTTGGGAGTAGGTCTCTAACTCAAAATACAGTCTCCTCAGAGACATGTTTTGGGTTGTATGCTAACTGATGGCTCTGGCAGTATTTGGGTCAGAGACTCAGGGCTGTGGTTGAGGCTGAATGGTGTGCTATACTCTCGCTCATTGAGAGTGAAGTCCATGAAGGGTCATGTAGATAAGCTTTTCCCTGCCTTCTATTCCATTCCCATCTGTGAAATAACTGACCAGGATGTTAAAAAACAAGTGTCTTTGGGTAGATTTTTAAAAGAAAACAAAGTGTGCCCATTAAACAGAAATTATATTTATTTTATTCTGGTATCAGACCTTTTATGTGGTTAATACATGTTAAATAGCTCTTGAAACATGTTCTTGTTTTCTGAGAAAATAACAAAAATTTCCTGGGTCTTGTATATGTCAGGCACTGTGCTGAGTGCTTTGAAATTTGACATGTTATTTAATTTAGTCCTTGTAACCCTGTAGGGTAGGTATTTCACTCTAATTTTACTGGTGAGAAACCAAGTCTCAGAAAAAAGCAGAAAAATAGAAGACTGGTGATAATTTCTTTTTTTTAATTTTTATTTTAAAGATGTAGGGTACAGTTCAGGGTTAGTTACACAATGGTCATTGTACAGGTAAAGTTTGGGCCTCACTTTGGTCTCCACTTCACCTGGTTTGAGATCAGGTACCTTTATTGATGAAGTGTGCTTCTCCTCCCTCCCCTGACAGTTTCCCATTACTGCCAATCCTTTCTTAAAGTTTTATGATAATTGTTCAGAGTCTGCTTATGAGTGAGAATATGTGGTACTCAGTTCTTTGTTTCTGTCATAGATCACTGATATTAGAGATTACAGATTCTAAATAAATCCAAGTTGCTGCGAAGTTTATGATTTTGTCCTTCTTTATGGCTGCGTAATATTCCATCATAATATTCCAATCCTGGTTGGAGTCAGGTGTTATCTCAGTGTAGTTTTCATTTCATTTCATTGATGATTAGTCTGAGCATTTTTTTCATGTATCTGTAGGCTGCTTGTATGTCTTCTTTTGAGAAGTGTCTATTCATATCTTTTGCCCAAGTTTTTTTGTTTTTTGTTTTTCTTCTCAGTATGTTTAAGTTCCTTGTAGATCCTAGGTGTTAGGCCTTTGTCAGATATACAGTTGGCAAGCATTTTTTTCCCAGTATGTAGGCTATCTCCATGCTCTTTTGATGGCTTCTTTGACTTTGCAGAAACTTTTCAGTTTGATGAGGTCCCACTTGTCTATCTTATCTGTTATGGCACGGGTACTTGGGTTTTTGATCAGGAATTGGTTGCCAGTTCCAATTTACATAAGGGTGTCTCCTGCACTTTCTAAGGTTCTTATAGTTTGAGGTTTTACATTTAGGTCTTTGATCCATTTAGAGTTGATTTTTATGTGTGGTGATAGGTAGGGGTCCTGTTTTAATCTTTTGTATGTGGTCAACCAGTTTTCCCAGCACCATTTACTGAATAGGTTCTCCTCTCCTCAGTGGTTGATAGTGAAGGCATTGTTGAAGAGTTGGTAAAGAAATTGAGATCTTGCTTCCAAAATCTCTATCCTGTTCCATTGGTTTATATACCTGTTCTTGTACCAATACCACGCTGTTTTGATTATTGTAGCCTTATAGTAAAGTTTAAAATCTGGAAGTATGATACCTTCTGCTTTGTTTCTTTTACTGAGGATTGCTTTGGCTATTCATGGTCATTTATGATTCCACATGAATTTCTTATTGTTGTTGTTTCCAGGTCTGAGAAGAATGATGCTGGTAATTTAATGGGTATTGCATTGAATCTGTAGATTGCCTTGGGTAGGATGGACATCTTAACAATGTTGATTATTCCTATCCATGAGCATGGAATATTTTTCCATTTGTTTGTGTCATCTTTGATTTCTTTGAACAATGTTTTGTAGTTTTCATTGTAAAGATCTTTCACTTCTCTGGTTAGAAAGATGCCAAGGTTGTTTTTGTTTTGTTTTGTTTTGTTTCGTTGTGGCTATTGTGATTGTGCTTTTTATTTGGTTCTCTGCCTATTTGTTGTTGGTGTATAAGAATACAACTGTCTTTTGCACATTGATTTTGTACCCTGAGGCTTTGCCAAAGTCCTTCATCAGTGCAAAAGGGTTTTAACAGATTCTCTTGAATTATCAAGGTATAGAATCATATTGTCAGCAAAGAAGGATAGTTTGACTTCCTCTTTTCCTATTTGGATACCCCTGATTGCCTTCACTTGTCTGATTGCTCTAGCAAGGACCTCCAAAACTATGTTGAACAAGAGGGGTGAAAGTGGGAGGTCTTGTCTTGTTCCAGTTTTCAGTTCCAATGCTTCCAATTTTTGTCCATTTAGCAGTATGTTGGTTGTGGTTTTATCATAGATGGCTTCTGCTATTTTGAGATATATTCCGTCTATGCCTAGGTGTTCAAGGGTTTTCATCAAGAAGGGATGCTAGATTTATCAAAAGCCTTTTCTGCATCTAATGATATAATCATGTGATTCCTATTTTTACATCTGTTGATGTATAATTACATTTTTGGTCTTGTGGATGTTGAACTAGCCCTGCATCACAGGAGTGAAGCCTACTTCATCATGGTGGATGATTTTTGAGATATGTTGTTGGATCCAATTTGCTAGAATATTATTAAGTATTTTTGCATCTATTTTCATGAGGGACAGGGACCTGTAGTTCTCTTTCTCTGTTGGATATTTACCTGGTTTGGATATCAGTGTGATGTTAGCTTCCTAAAATGATTTGGGGAGAGTTCCATCTTTCTTGATTGCTTGGAATACTTTCAATAGGATTGGTCAGTTTCTCCTTGTATGTTTTGTAGAACTCCGCTGGAAAGCTGTGGCATCCAGGACTTTTCTTGTGAGTAGTTTTCTTATGATGGAGTCAATTTCCTGGGTTGTTATTGGTCTATTTAATGTCTCAATTTCTTCTTGTTTCAACCTTGGGAGGTTGTATGATGTCAGAAAGTCCTCCTTTTCCTTTAGGTTTTCAAGTTTGTTTCCATCCAGGTATGCATAGTAATCTCTGATAATTTTTTTTGTATTTCTTCAGGCCTGTTGTGATTTGATCTTTGTCATTTCTAATTGTGTGGATTTGGGCTTTTTCTCTCTTTTTCTAGGTCAATCTGGCTAGGGGTCCATCAATCTTGTTTATCCTTTTTTTTTTTTTTTTTTTGAGGAGTCTCACTCAATTGCCCAGGCTGGAGTGCAGTGGCGCACTCATGGCCACCCCAGCGTCCACCTGCTGGGCTCAGGGAGCCTTCCACCTCAGCCTTCCACGTAGCCAGAACTACGGGTGCATGCTACCACACCCAGCTAATTTTTTTTTTATTATAGAGATGAGGTCTTGCCTAGTTACCCAGGCTGTTCTCGAACCCATGGACTCAAACAATCCCCTCTCTTTGGCCTCCCAAAGTGCTGGGATTACAGGCGTAAGCCACCACACCCGGCCTGTTTATCCTTTCAAAGAAAAAGCTTTTTGGTTCATTGATTTTTTTCTATGATATTTTTGTCTTCTATGTCCTGTATTTGGGCTTTTACTCTGGTGACCTGGATTCTTCTGCTGAAGTTAGGGTTTTGGTGGTCTTGTCTTTCCAGCTCCTTTAAGTGATTTGTTAGGCTGTTAACTTGTGATCTTTCCATTTTCTTGATGTGTGTTGGTAAAGAAATGAATTCCCCTCTCAGTACGACTCCACTTATTTTCAAAAACAAACCTGACACTCTTTGAGATTTAGAATTTACCTCTATTTACTATATTTCTCCTTGTTCTGACAATGTATACTTGCACTTGGTTTCAAATGTATGTCTGACCTACCTCAGTTACATTAACTACCTCCTCCCTCTATAAAACACACACTTCAGTCATCTTACAAATATTTGGTACTATCACCATTTTAAAAATAATTTTTCAATAATTCCTTATGGAAAAAAAACCCTTTTAAAGTTTGTGAGGATAAAGACCTGTCTCCCCAGTGAATCCCAAAGCTAGTCTTGGAAAAATATGAGTTATAATCAAATATAAAACCCAATTCATAAAACTGACATTCAAGGACTGAGGCATAGTGGTTGCCCAGTTTCTGGCTGGTGCTTGTTTCCTTTGTATTTTTCCTGAATATTTAAATAAACATCAAAAGTTAAGTACATGTGAATGCATTTAATTCAAAGTCTGTGGTATTACTTTCACACTGTAATAACTTAGGAAGACACCTGGAAGGGGAGCAGTATAGACCCGAAGGTCATATTCTAGCTGTCCACACACCTGCTGCATGATGCTTATCTCCTCAGAACTTCTATTTTCTCATTTTTAAAATGGTTTTAATACTAGAGTTATCTGTGAAGCTCATTATAACCATCAAATGAGATTAAGACATGCAAAGCACCTAGCACATGACAGGTACTGGATAAAGGCTATCTGCCTTCTCTTCCCAGGGGCATGCTGCTGTTAAGCAACAAAGGCAGTATTCATACTCAGCTCAAACTCCAAACACCTTTATCCCATACCACACTCCCTTTGCTGTCTTGAATTATTAACAAAATCTATTACCACTTCTTTCATTTTGCTGACGCCATGCAGGCAGGAACCAAAGCAGGTATTTAATACATCTTCCCTAAATTTATTTGGTTTGAACATTTCAAACCAGGTTTGAACCCTGATTTAAAAACTATATGTGAGCCAGGCTCAGTGGCTCAGCCTGTAATCCCACGCTTTGGGAGGCTGAGGTGAGTGGATTGCATGAGCCCGCAGGTTCAAGACCCGCCTGGGCAACTTGGCAAGACCTCATCTCTACAATAAAAATCAAAAAAACCAATTAGCCGGGCGTGGTAGCGCACACCTGTAGTTCCAGCTACTTGGAAGGCTGAGGCGTAAGGATCGCCGGAGCCCAGCAGGTCGAGGCTGCAGTGGCCGGGAGCGCGCCACTGCACTCCAGTCTGGGTGACAGAGTGAGACTCCAACTCAAAAAAAGTAAAAAAATAAAAAATAAATAAAAAATAAAAACTGTATGTGGTGTTCTTGAATTTAACAATTCCCTAAAGAACCTTTTGCACTGTAAGACACATAACATTTAAAATTAAAACATCAGCAGAGTAAAACATTATATTTGAGAAGTACTTTCATAAAATGGGAAGAGCAAAGAATTTTGAGCCAAAAGACCTTGCTCTGAATCCTAGCCCATGTCACTTATTTTCTGGGTGACTTCAGGCAAGTAACCTCTCTTGGCATCAGTTCTGTCACTGACAAAAATGAGGATGCTGCAGCTAATCCCAAAGAGTTGTGGTGGAGAGTGAAGGAGGCAATAGCCTGACTAAGGAGGTGACATACAGATGCTCAAGCAGCCTTTGTTGAATGAATGAAGTATGAATGTTTCTCTATGTTGAAACCTCCCAAATTCAGTGCAGAATGACTTATCAAGGTGTCAGAAGAAATAAGATCATTCTGTGTGCACTAAAACAAGTACTGGGCCCAGTGTCTTTGGCCCTGTTCCTCTTCTGTGTTTGGCTTTATAGGATTACAAGAGATCTCATCTGTGTGAAGTGGGTTTAGGAAAATAAGAAAAAACAGAACAAAACTCCTCCAGTCACTAATGCCTAAAAAAGGTCCATGCTATGGAAATGATTTGCGTGTAATTAAGTTAAAATTGACCAAAGAAGACAAGGCTGATTCTAGAAAAGAGACAAGAATTTGGGCTGAGGCCAGTATGACCCTGGCAGATCTGTGTTCCTGGTAAAGCACTGAGCTGCCCGTGGGCTACCACACACCACCTCCCAAGGGCTCCAGGGCTTTCATCATACCCAGGCCATCCTTGGCTGACTCCTCAAGTGAGGTCAACTGGATGTGAGAGGCAACTAATCCTGTACAGTCCTTTCTCAGTTTCTTCTGGGACCTCTAGCCTGTCATGTGGATGTTCCCCAGGCTCATCAGGAAAAAACAGAAGCTGTGAGAAGAAAAATTCCTGCCATCAAACTTACAAGTTTCCCTGTATCCTCTCCCTGCCTCTGGCTGTAATGGAAGAGGGGCCGCTTCTCTTCCAAAACCCACTCTCCTGTCCCCATGCCACTCCTCTGCCTTGCTCTGATGCCCTCTGTCGTCCCCATACTTTCAACCTCTTCCTTTGCAGTATGTTCTTCCTGCTAACATGTTAATGTGCATGAGTCTCTACCATTACTAACAACAATAAAAATAATAAAAGACACCTCTCCTAGATCCCCGTTCCCTCCAGTTCCCACTCATTTTTTTTCTCCCTCAAGCTAATTTCTTGAACTTGCTTGCCTCTTCCACCTGCCTTTCCTGCCCTCTGCTTCCCTGTAACTGTTCTTTCCCCTACTAACAATCTCCTGACTAGGAAACCAGCAGCTCCTTCGCAGGCCCCTTTTGGATCCCTGGCCGCAATTGTTGCCCTCTGTCCTCACCTTTGCACACTGTGCTTTCCTGGTTGTCCTCCCACTTCTAAGGCCCCTCATTCTCAGTCTTATTTTCCAGTCGCATTTTTTTCTTATTTTCTTTTCTGTCACATACCCCCCCAAGCCCCACCTAAATCCATTCAGGATCATCTTCTACATTCTTCTATGCCTATATCACATATACTGACTGCTGTGGCTTCAACCATGTCTGTGTCCAGTCCAAGTTTCTCTCCTGAGCTCCAGACCAGGATATCCAGCTACCTCCTAGCCAGACCTTCCCTGACTTCCCATAGGCATCTCAAAATCAGTGGGTCCAGAACCAGAAGAGTATCTGAACAGCTGCCTTAAATAAAAAACACGTAAGAGCATAAGAATAATTTAGACACTCACTCTGACAGTCAAAGGAGAATGTTTATTACAAAGAAACTGTTTATGGAAAAATTTCTACTGGTGCAAAAACAACTTTGTCTTCATACCCCCACCTACAAGCATTCCTAGGTGACAGTAAGTGTCAATATTGGGTTTCAACTCACTCTGCAAATCTTCTCTGTGCATATTGCCAGGAGGCTCACCCCACCAGTTGCCCAGTTGCCGGCCTTGTACTTAGGGGTCTGGGAGTCAGATGCCTTGAGGTGGCCTGAGAAAGGCCTGATCCTGTCCATGTCGTGAGTCCACGAGGTAAGGCCCTAGAAGAGGAGACCCCCCACAGTATCTAGGCTGTGGGCCACAGGAAGATGGTGCCAGCACATGTGTCCTTAATTCTCACTGCAATCTTGTCCAACTCACGTTCATCAAACATGTCTACTTGGAAAATGCATCAGCTCAAGAAGAGTCACTAAATCAGACCTCAGGCCACTACCAGTCTGGCACCAGCCAATAGCACCACACCACTGTGCTTAGCGGCAGCCTTTTCCCTTCCTCTTCCCTGCATGCTTCACCCTCTTCCTCCCATCCCACCCTCTAGTAGAACAAAAAAATTTTTTTTTTTTTTTTTTTTTTTTGAGTTGGAGTCTCACTCTGTCATCCAGACTGGAGTGCAGTGGCCGCTCCCGGCCACCGCAGCCTCGACCTGCTGGGCTCCGGTGATTCTTCCGCCTCAGCCTTCCAAGTAGCTGGAACTACAGGCGCGCGCTACCACGCCCGGCTCATTTTTTGATTTATTGTAGAGATGAGGTCTCGCTTGCCCAGGCGGGTCTCGAACCCGCGGGCTCGGGCAATCCACTCACCTC
>CAUYQG010170515.1:0-33854 GCA_963574415.1 Tarsius wallacei | reverse complement strand
GGAAGTCGTTCAGACATTAATTATGCTGTTGATGCCCTGCGGTGGACAGGCTGGCAGGCAAGCATCATCACAGAACTCGTGCCACTTTCTGCCAGAGCTGGGGTGACAGGGCCCTCGTTCCTTGGGTGTGATGCCGGGGATCCCTGCGACCTGAGGCACTGGCATTTCCACAATGGGATAAGGCTCCCAGACAGTTCCTTCTCAGCTACTTCTGGTTCATGGCACTTGCTTGATGAGAATGAGGCTTGCCAAAGTCTCTGGGGTCTCTTTCTGGGGGACCATTAGGCCCATGGAGGGATAAGAGCCTAAATCTTGGTTTTATAGCGTTGGATCAGACCTTTAAGACTTAGAGGCCAGGAAGGAAAGAAACTGAGGAGGACCCCAGAAGACGGGCTCTTGAAACTCAAGTGATGATCACATTCCTGCTCAAATCAGAGCAACTGAAATCCACCTAATCCAATGTATTTAGACACGGCTCCTTTCCCTGATAAAGAACAGACTTTCCCAAATCAAATCAACCTCTTTCTTTTCTGTCTCTGCCTCTAAAGCTAGTGTTTCATCAAGCAGAGGGACAATGCTCCAGGGGCTGTGATTTAAACAAATCAGGCCCAGAAGTTTCAGAGGACCCCACAGAGCTTACAGCCTGGGCAGATGCCAGAGGAGCCCAAGCAGCCAGTGACCTGTGGGGCCAGTGCCACCCCCCTGCCCTACCCTCCCCCCTTTCCTTGTCACACACCCTCACGGTGGGGAAGCCAAGGATGTTGAAGTCTCTGCAGACTGCACTGTTGGTCTCATCAGCACAGTCCAGGGCAGCAAGGTTCAGTGCTGGCCTCCAGTCTGAAAGGACAAAAAAATACCCTAGGATTACCAAGAGGGTCTGATACCCCCTCTACCTGCTCCTCACCTCATGTGATGCCCCACCCCCACCCCACAGCACCTGACCCCAAAGCTCTTGTGAGAAAGGTCACGCCTTCCTCAGAAAAGGACCTCCGAGATAATCCGGTTAGTCTGCATCTAGTTAGAGCCTCTCAGGGCACATACTTAGGATACAGTTAGACAGCACAAGCAATGCTGTCTTGTAAGGATATCTGTGGCCCCTGATGATCTGCAGGGGGTGGGGTAGGGGCTGCAGGGGCTGACTGAAATGAGAGGAGCCTGGTCTTCCTGGCACTGTCTCTGTTCCTGTGGCCCTCTAGATGTGATCAGTTCCAGGTGGAGAGTTTGCCTTGGGGGTTTGGAATTCCCCAGTGGACCCTCAGTGAAGGTTGCTTGGGGCAGGGTTACTGGGAGTCAGCCCAGTTGGGAGGGTGGGGCATAGGGGTTTGGGGACTGGGTCTGCAGCAAGAAATGGAAGCAGGAACCCTAGGGGAGGATGGGAAGGCACCTGGGAACCCTAGGGAAAGAAGCCTTGAGGCCAGAGTCTGGAAAGAGATTAATAGCCCTGCTTCTTCACCAGGCCCCAGGCCTGAAATGCTGGCAGAGAATAACACAGCCCAGGATCTGAGAAACAGAATACAAACTCCAACACCAGGCAGGTCTTCTGGGCACTCACCAAAGTTCCACCTTACATGGAAGCTACTCTAGCTGGAAGGCAAAGCCACAGAGCTGAGAGATGGCAGTGACTGGTGTCAAATTATGCGACACACAACTCTAAAGGAGAGTGGACCTAGGAGACGGGCAGGGGCTCTGCAGGAAAGGAGGAGTTGAGTTGAGTTGAACCTTGAATCAGTCCGGGTGCCAGGGAACAGCCTGAGCAAGAGTGAGGAGGAGAGAATTGGCAGAGACCAGATGGGCTGGAGAGGAGGCTTTAGCAAGGCTTGGGAGCCAGACTAGAAGGGAGGCAGGAAGGGGACGGAACGTGAATGTTCACCTGAAAGGGTCAGGGCTGCTCCTAGAAACCCTGGAGACACTGGGGTCTCTAAGGCAGATGAGAGGATAAGGAAGCCTGCATGCAAAATTCCTCAAAGGGCGCAGAGCCCTACGCCCTGACAAACCCTAGAGTATATGTCCCAGGGCTAGGGAGTGGGATTTGCACAGGCAGCGTCTCCAGCACCCTCGAAGTACAGAACTCTAATATCTGGATAACATCCCTGATGATCACGGTTTGCCAGGACCTCTTACCCCACCCTAGGACATATTTCTTGTAATGTCTGAAAAAAAAAAACATTATGTCAGAAGGCATCAGAGCCCTCAATGACATTTTTTGCCCAAAAGAGTATTGCCCTCACTTCCATGAGAGGTTGCAGGAGGAGCCTGACAAACCCTGACGTCATACCTCAAAAGAAAACATCTAAGCAGGTCCTCCCACAGATAGATAGGGTAGATCCACCTGCAGATCTGCTGATCCCAACCCACCTCCACATCCTGTCCACCCTCCCTCTAAAGTCTCTTCCTCAACCAAATCCCCCACCTCCTCACCCCATCCTAGGTTGACTTGGGCACACCTCACCTCTAACCTCCATGTCCAGTGAGCTAGTGCCAAGTTTCTCTTGGCAGGTCCTTTTCACAGAAACAGAAACATTTTATTTCTCTCCTAGTGAGGTTCTAAATGTGCCCCACCCCTCAATGGCCTCTCCAGCCCCCAGATGATCTTTTCTATCTGTGGATCTGATGACCTCACCCTCTCTACTCAATAGTCTTTGGTGGCTCCCATTGCCTTGAGAAGAAAATCTACAGCCATAAGGAAATTCTTCACTTGGCCCCTGTACACACATCCAGTCTCCTAGTAAAGTCATTTTATGTTGAATTAAGTAATAGATGTTCATGAAATGTCATTTCTAAGTAAGTAAAATGCTAAAACATTAATTGCTGACCATAAGTTTAAAGAATATATACTTTGGCATCTTGATTTTGTACTACACAGAGAATCTAAATATATTTGGGTGTTAATAAACATGAAAAATTAAGGAAATACATGTTTCTAGAAATTATGAAGTGATGAATGTTGATATAAGACAGCTCAAAATCCTTGTGCGTTTTCACAAGAAATTAAGATTACTATGGATTAAAAACACTAATTAATATAAGGTAACTAAAACTATAAATAACAAGGGAAGTCATTCTGTATGCAAGGGTAGTAAGACACATTTTATGAAGCAAGTTATAAACTATGAGGATGAGTTTTGGTTAAAGGAAAAAGAGAGCAATTTTGTTCTAAAGTAAAGTGACTGGTTATTTCACGGTGAGAAAGAAGAAGAGTATAGGACAAACTAATGGGTATGAGGAAACTGTACGGGTTACGAAGAGAACAGAATTTCATGGTCAAGTAGGCTAACTTATTTTAAGTTTGGGGTTTTAACAAGATAAGCCTTGTTTACAGCCATACCACCCTGAATACACCTGATCTCATCTAAAAAATGAGCCTTAACATCAAAAGTACACTGATGCAAAACCAGAATTTGGTCCTCTCTGTTAAAATAAGATTTTCTTGGAGTATTGATCTGCTCTTAATAGAAAATAGTAAAAGGTTTTTCTTTACCTTTTAGGTAATTGTACTAGGAAAGATTGATTCTGTATTTTATCAAGATGATTCCCTATGCTTCATGTTGTCTTTGTTAGGTCTTTGATTACTTAAGAAAACAGAGTATTCTCTATTAAAGAGCTAAGTTTTTTCCTACAACAATGTAACTTTCTGTATTTGCCTTCTGAAGTCTTTTAGTTATCATTCTGGTTAAACTAACGACTATAAATTCACAGTGACCTGCGATCCTATTTGGATCAAGTGCTTTAAACCTTTGATATTTTTGACAAACTTCTCAAATTCTAAATTGTTCTTTTGAACTTTAATTAGCTTTGGAAAATCCAGAAGGTCCTTGACTATCTCAAAGATTCTGTAAAAGAGAAATATTAAACTAATCACTAGTTTTATATATTAATTATATGGGAAACATTGTCAAAAACAAATGATGTTTTACTTTCTTTTAGCTGTATTTTTTGTTATTTATATTTGTTATTAATGTGTTCTGTAAATTGTAAGAAATTCCTAGAAATAAGATCAGTCATAATCCAGTTATGCTAAAATGCTGCATGCCTCAGAAATAACCAAATTTCCTTCTCAGTTGTGTAATTATTATAGTGAACATCACCAGATCTTTAACCATGGTTAAGTCTTGTTGTCCACAGTTAATTGCTTTATCTGATGCTTTTCTAAAAGCCTTTTTAAAAGTAACTGCAATCCTAAAGTGCTTCATCCTCAAAGGAACTCACGGAAAAGACTCTGACAAGTAGAGGTTTCTGGTAACTTTGAGATCATACCATTGGACTGGGTAAGAATTTCCAGAACTCTAATGAAGAAACTGATGGGTTTGTGAAACTGCTCACCAAGATCTAGCAGAAGAATTAATTATATGAGACTAAATGATCTAATGAAGAATTACAAGTTTTTACTGCTTTTTAAATTGAAAACATTGCTGGTTCTTTTCATGTTTTGTTTTTCAGATTTAACAAAACTTTTATTCTTTGAGGCTATCTATAGTTAAATTTGGTAAATCACACATTGGAACATTAATTTTTCTCCCTACAGGATCCCTCCAGAATTTGGAACGTAGTTGTAGGTTTATTTATTTATTGAGTCGGGTTCTCCTCTGTTGCCTAGGCTGAAAAGCAGTGGCACAATCATGGCTCAGCATAGCCTTGACATCCTGGGCTTAGGCGATCCTTCCACCTCAGTCTCTGAGAAGCTAGAACTACAGACATGCACCACCACACCTTGCTAATTTTTGGTAGAGACAAGGTCTTGTCATGTTGCCCAGGCTGGTCTCAAACTCCTGGGCTCAAGCAACCCTCCTGCCTCAGCCTCCCAAAGTGCTGGGATTATAGGCGTGAGCTACCACACTTGGACCCAGGTATTCTTTATTTTTTTGGCAATTTAGTTATTTGCATAAGTTCAATAAGAATCTGTTCTCCTTATAACAGGATACTATTGGAAATACTGATATTACCAAGGCTTTTACTGTAAGGCCATATTTGTGAATGTACATACAATGAATCTGTAGAAGGTACTGCAGGTAAAGTTGAAAGCCTACTTTGGTTTGGTTTCCTAGCTTTGAGCAGTTGTTAAAACTTCAGTCTGAGATTCCTTGTCAAAAGTTCTGCAAAACCAACTTAAAAAGAGCCCATGTGGTCAATCACTACTCTTGCTGCACTTAAGTAAATAATCAAGCCAAGTTTGATGAAACTAAACACATTTTGCCAACAAAGTCTTACTCTGATTATCTTTGTTAGAAATGTGGATGACTATAGAAAGAAAAACTATACTTCTGAAGAAAAACTATAGTACACTTGTTATTAGATTGTAGCACTGTTCATTGCTTCCAAGTTTTGATCATCTACCTACAAACTGGACTGGATCATGAATTCTTCTAGTTTTTGCTAATGTCTGTCTACAACTCTCCAACTAAGAACAAGTCTTGCTTTGCGTCCAAAGCCCTATCAGCCACAGCTGGACAATTTGATGAAAATTTCAAAGGACAAGCCTCATGCCTGATGTGTGAACCACACAGAGAGTTCACCTACGTGCCCAATGTCATAACCAGAGACGTTCAAACTGCAAACCAGAACAAGAAGTGGAAGATTCCATAGTATGGACAGCTTTTCCCAAAACATCAGAACAAGACTGCCCATCAAAATGAGACTTTTACCCCTCTAAATTTGTCCAGATGATGTCTAACTCTTTGCCGGGATAATGCTGTAGTTAGAATTTTACAATCAGTAGCTTCTGTGAGTAAGTTGGATATGTCACTCTAAACCAAGATCTTTATGTGACCTAAGTAAGGGATTCTTTAGTCTACCCAGTGGGTAACTTCAGCAACATTCCTAAGACAACTGTGGTTCAAACTGTGCTCTCTTTTACAGAGTCTGACTTCTACGCTCACTTGTTCTTACTCCTTGCTTTAACTTAACCCAGTTATGGGATGCTAGATAACAGAACTGCTACTCCCTAGCAACAGGGAGGTATCTGTGCAGTTGCCAACACTTCTTGCTACACATAGATAAACACAGCGGGTATTGTAGAGACTCTGTTGCAAAAATGAACAAACAGCCTACTTGGTTAAAAAGGGTAAATTCCTCATCTAGCTCATTATTTGATCTATCTGATTTTAGTTGGTTTGGTTCATGGGGGCCCTGGGTAAGGGGTATACTCTAAACTCTTGGCGTTATCCTCCTGAGGGTTATAATAGTAGTCTCCCTGGTATGCTGCATCCTCTCAAAAAGTCTTAAGTGTCGACATGCATCCATCTGCTGAGTGCTAATGGTCTCTCTCCAGCTGGAATGATGAAAACCCCAAGAAATGCATGATAACAAGGACACCTGAACCTATAAATGATGTGTTGACTGAAAAGTCAAAATGATGATGACTGAGAGTAGTGCTGATGCCCTAGGTTTTAGTCACACTCTCACCTAGGTGAGAGCCTTACCAAAGGGAAGAATGGTAAATAAAATTTATAGGAGGTCATTGGTTTGGACTGAGATCCTGCCCTATGTCCAAGAGACCAAACCAAGATGGAGTCATTCATGCCAGAGCTCCATACCTCCAAGCTAAAACTAAGTTGTTGATCTAACTCTCCAAGAAATCAGAAGAGAGGCTAGCCAAACCTGAACAAGCCAGTTTTAGCCGACATAAGGAAGTCTCCTCTGTTTAACCTGCACAAAATACTGAAATGATGTTCTCTTTTCTGCTTTCTTCAGCCTTTTTCTGCCTATAAAGCCATTCTCCACTGCTCAGCTCATCAGAACAATAATTCTATAAAACAGAATGAGGTGTTGCCTGATTCTAGAAGCACAAGCAAAAACCAGTTAAGATCTTTAAATCTGTTGTAGTTTTGTCTTTTGACAAATAATAGGACAAGAAATAGAGAGGGCCCTCATCCGAGTGCTCCTTTGGTAAAGCACAGCTACATTTAAGTCAAGTGTTTTGCTGTCAAAGCAAAGCAGAGCTGGGTGAGAGAGGCTTTTTGAAGTGCCAGGTGACTTCAATATCACCATGCTGAAGGCCTAATGTCTACCACTTGGGGATAACATTTTCCTGGTGCAACTATTGCCCTGGGCAAAGTAATTTCTCTACTAACAACAGAAGAGGAGGGTAGAAAGGCAAGAGAAGCTGGGACAGCTATAAATTTTGGAGTGATGGATGAGGGGACACCATGTGGTGAGGATATGCTGAGGATTCTGCTGAGTCCCCACCAGGGGCTCCATATGGAGTCACAGGCAGTGGCCCCTCCCCCACTCACAATGCAGGAAGGTCACTGGGTCCAGATCAGAAGACTTGCCTATAGTTATAACTGTCTGGAACACCAGGTGCTCCATATCTCCTCTCTGTACCAGTGCTTCCTCATGGGTCAACAGGGGCCAGTGCCCTTTTCAGTTCGGACAAGCACTCAGGTCCTGGATGGCAAAGATCGTTTTTCTTTTTTTTGAGTTGGAGTCTCACTCTGTCTTCCAGGCTGGAGAGCAAGAGGCACAGTCATGGCTCACTGCAGCTACTACCTTCTGGGCCCAGGCAATCCTTCTGCCTTAGTCTCCTGAGCAGCTGTGACTATAGGCATGCACCATCATGTCCAGGTAATTAAAACATTTTTTTTCTAAAGATGAGGTCTTGCTATGTTGCCCAGGATGATCTCAAGCTTCTGGGCTAATGTAATCCTCCTGCCTCAGCCTCCCCAAGTGCTAGGATTACAGGCGTGAGCCACTGTGCCTGGACAGAACTCTTAACAAGAAAAGTAGCTTGCAGCCTCTGAGTGTGAAGCAAGCCTATACTTCCATTGAAGCAGAGGCCTAGGTTTACACAAACTACCAAGAGCCAGTCAGGTTTAGAGGTCTAGTGACTCTGCCTGTCCTCAGCTCTGGACACCCCATCCATGTCTCCAGGAGTCCTCCTGACACAGATTTAGTATATACCATGACTAGCTAGTAAGCACTATGCAATAACATCTCTTCCTTCCTCCTCCTTGATGGCTTCTGGGCAGTGAGGTCATGGGATGGACAAAATGCTTTCCCTACCCCTCACACCTGGCTGACACCCCTTGTCTGAGTCAAGAAGAGCCACAGCACCAGCAGAAGGTTCTACACTCACATTCTCATTTAGAGTCTGTGAGGCTCAGGACATCAGCCATCATGAGTGTTCAGTGGGCTCCTGCTGTGTACCGGGCTCTGTGCTAGGCATCACAGGTCCAGTGGGAGATGCAGTTGTGCCCTCAAAGAGAAGGGAGGCAAAGCCAACACTGCTCACTCTCACCCAAACACACGTGCCTCACAAATCTCATCTACATGACTGGGCACATGCTAGAGTATCCCTCCTCCTTTGCCCACCTCTCCACCTGCCCAGGCTCTGGAGAGCCAATAGCCTCCTCCAGCATCTGTGAAAACATTCATCAAGTTACTTATCTGTAAAAAAAAAGAAAAAAAAAAAAAAGAAAAGAAAAAGAAAAAAGACAATATCCATAGCTCATATATTTTCTTAGGTAAGATTACACATGATAATGGCCTGAGAAGGCTCTGAGCAGTGCTGGCCTCACATAATGTGTAATGAAGAACTGCTTGAATGAAGGCCAAAGTGACAGGACAGTTCCCACAACAAGCAATGGCTGGACCCCTCTTTTGGCCCTTTTCAAACACAGCTTCTTACTGCTGCCAATTTTCCTTCTGTGTAGAGCGCTTTTCTCCCACTGCAATGCAAACAATGCTTTGTCACTCTACAAATATTTGCTGATTGATTAGCTGGTGAATAGCAATGAAGGTCTAAATTGGACAAGAGCGATTTCCCAAACACAGGGTAGGACACTAGGAGTGCTCTGGAATAGAAAGGGGCCAACCAGTGTTCAGAAACAAGTGCTCTGCCCCGGGCTACTGCCCAGTCACTGAAGCAAAGAGCCCTGTCCAGTCAGATGGAATGCCTGAAGCCAGCTGGGCACAGTTGCTAAATTCTCTCGTCCTATGACCTTCCACACTCTCTTGTTCCTGCCCCAAGACAAATGCCCCACCGGCCGAGGTCATGTCATATCCTGGCACAGCCCAGGGGGGATGACAGCAGCCCTCTGCAGACCCACCTTTCTCAAGGAATCTCACCACACAGAGACGAGGCAAGACCAGCCCTCAGCAGGGCCTCACCAGGAAACAGCCCTTTGGGCTACAGTGGGAAGCATTCATCACCGCAGATGGACACCAGATTCCTCCAGGGCCCCCTTACACGAGCTAGCATAGGGGATTGACTCATACCAACTGCCCACGAGCCATCTCCAACTTCCACCTGGATCTCCCACCTCGTGACCCTGGTTCACCTCCACAGACTCTCACACTCCCACTTTCCTCTCAGAGGTTAAATTTGAATTTTTCTTTCTTTTTTAGGGAAAGACTCCAGCACTGGGGAAGCCCTTTCAGAAGCAGCAATCCTCTTCCAGGACAGGCTGGGTCAGTATACAGATATGCAATTCATAGGAGAGCTTGGGGTTGCAAGAGGCCAAACACATGAATCAGCTGGAAGTTAATCCTTCCCTCTAGCATTCTCAAGAAAGAAGAATCTTCTAGAATGAGTCCATCTGCAGCCATTAAAGACCTCCCACGGCCTCAAAGTGGAAAGTGACCAGGGCATTTTTATGATGTTTATGCCCACAATGTCCCCTGAGATTATCTCTCTTTACATGTTCCAACTCCGTGGTCCATGTTGTTCCTCCCTCCTGCCCTGACCAGATGTGTCGACATCACTGAAGAGCTGTGAAGGGCTGCTTAAAGGGGTGCATCTGGGTAATGGGATCAGAGAGGCATGTGGTCAAGTGTAAACTGGAGGTAAAAGAGTTTATGCATTTTGTTTTACAATAATTTTCCAGGACCCTAAGGCTATAAGACGTCCACACCCTTCCATCTAGCCACTTCAGGAACCACCCTGCAAGCTGTGCAGGAAAAGAGGGAGGCTGAGTTTGAAAACTGATGTCTACAGATGTACTATTCTACCCAAATAGTTGAGTTTATCAAGAAACACCAACCGCACAGAAGGGGAACAACGATTCCAGTTCTCCTTTCTCTAGAAACAGGCGAATTTCCTAAGATGCCCACAGATCTCATTCAATGACCACCCCAGGGCAGGAACCTTGGCTAGCGCCTAGCACGGTAATCAGGAAGTAGCTCTGTTCAGAGGCAGCAAATCAGAAACAAATCACTATCACTGTGCTACTCCTGCCCCCCAAATACCCACTACCTGGGCTAGGTGGATGTGTGACATTACAGAAATCTTTAAGTTGTGGAAAGGAAACTATTAGATAGTGCATGTCCAGTACATACGCAGTAAGGTGTCTGACATATAGGTGCCCAGTAAATATTC
This sequence comes from Tarsius wallacei, assembly GCA_963574415.1. Classification (NCBI taxonomy): domain Eukaryota; kingdom Metazoa; phylum Chordata; class Mammalia; order Primates; family Tarsiidae; genus Tarsius; species Tarsius wallacei. The sequence goes on along the minus strand of CAUYQG010170515.1, from coordinate 23,542 downwards.
ATTATTATTACCATATTTCCTCAAGTCTAAGTCTTAATTTTTGAAAAATGTTAGCATGTCTGTAATAGGGCACACACTCTCTATACTTTTAGTGGTTTTCTTATTTCTCGGTCCCTCAGGCTGTCATAAAATGAATGGTTTGTCTCACAATTGATGGTGTCCTGGAATCAGGGAATAGTGGCCTTAGTGCCCAAACCAGTGAATGGAAACATGTACCACGGGCCAGACACACACCAGAGGCCTCTGGGTTCATGGGGTTAAAACATTAGGGTCCAGAGGGGAAAAGAGAGAAGGATGTGGCCCAGAAGCTAAGGAGCTGGAGGCTGGAGGTCAGGAGAGTCCTGGGCGGGAGACAGGAAAACTACCAGGTGAGGGTACCCACACCAAAGACAAAGATGAGAGAGGAAGTCTATGTGCCAACCGGTCAATCAGCCGAGGGGGTGGAGAAAAGAGGTGGGGGCGGCAAAATGAATGTCAGTTCCCTTTACTCCCCAGCACTGACCCACAGCAGGTAGGGAACCTGGCAGGAAAGCGACACGGGTTCCTTGGCAAGAGGAAAGCGATTGCCACAGACGGGGCTAGAGGAAGTCATAAGGTGTCAGCGGAACAGGTGGAGGAACAAAGGAGACCCCCTCGCACGGACGGGGCAGTAACCTGGCAGAGGACGAACAGGGCGAGCAGAGCAGGTCTGGGGGCCCAGGCCGCGGAGAGGGGAGGCAAGCTCGGGATGCGAGCCAAGAGGAAAAAGACGGGGGAGGGGGGTCAAAGACGGAGTTCAGAAACATGAAAGTGGGGGGCGTGGGACGGACAGAGAGGAGGAGGTGGGCGGAGGTGATGTGAAGAGGGACGCGCTCCCGGACGGGCCGGCCGCCCTGGCTTCTCACCCTTGACGTCGTTGGCCAGCGCCTTCCAAGTCGGGGCGAAGGCGATGCAGTGGCCGCACCAGGAGGCGAAGAACTCCACGGCCCAGGCGCTGCGGGAGCCCAGCACCGCGTCGCGCACCGAGTCCGCCTGAAGCAGCGTCAGCGGGTCGGAGGGCGAGTAGAGCGCCGAGCGCGGGGCCGCGCCAGCGCCGGGCACAGCCAGCAGCAGCAGCAGCAGCCACAGCAGCAGCGACGGCGGCGGCCCACCACCGCGGCCGCACCTCCTCATCCTCGGCGGCGGCGCCCAGCACTGCTCTCAAGTTTCGGATGAACCGGGCCGGAGCTGCGCCTCGGCACCTCCTGCCTCCGCCCGCGAGGAGGAGCCACCTGGCCCCGCCCCAAGGCCCCGCCCAGAGTCCCGCCCCCGTCTCCGGCCCCGCCCCCGCCGACAGCCCCGGGATCCCCTAGCGGGCGGGGTCCGGAGTTTTGGCGCCGGAGGTGGGCTTGGGCGGCGAGCGACCCTCTCGCGGTCCGCCGCAGCCTCAGTGGTGCGCGAGCCCGGTTCCCGCCTCAGGCTCCAGGAGGCGGAGAACGCAGCCTGGTCCCTGGAACTCCGTCCTCAAACGAAAGGAGTGGGGGGCCCGCCGAGCAGAGGCCCGCTACGGATTACGGTCGCTAAGGGGCCCTGGAGGTCGTTTGGTCTCTCGCGGCCCCCGTATCCAACGGAAGTGGGGTCCGTTGGACTAGACGACACTGGTGTATGCTGGCCCGGAAGAGTTCCGGGAAGACAATAAGACGTTGGGAGTTAGGAGTAGGTGGGAGCGCAGAGGGGCGTGTGAGAGGGCGGTCTGTGAGTCCGTGACCGCCGGGGCCCAACTGGGATCAGCGCACCCTCCGCCGCTGAGGCCTGTGGCCATCCAAAGGGAACGTGCGTCGAGGGCGTCCTCGTCATGGATAAGCGCCCTCTCCCTTTGGGCTGGGCCGGGTTGCCGTGGCCCTCGCCGCGGAAATCAGTGTTTCCTCAGCACCCGCGTCTGGCCGCCCGCATAGAGTTGTTAGGGAGATTCTTTCCGTGGGTCCCCCCACAACCCAGCTGTCTCGCTTCCAACTCTTCAGCCTACTCGAAGACGTCTCGCTCAGTGTCCCTCTCACAGGCAACCCGGTCCGCTGACCTTGTGCATGGGTATTGAGGCGTTCACGGATTTTCCCTGGTGACTTTCTGTAACTCCATTGTTTTGAGGGAGTTATGTAAGAGAAGAAGGTTTTCCTTAGAGGATTGTCTCAAGTGACCTTTTTTTATTTGTCTGCTGGATTAGCCTACCTCCCCTGTAAGCCATGAGACTGGATTTGTCATTCCTGTGTTCAAAATTTACCGAGTGGTGTCCTGCCAGGCACTGCTGTAGGTACCAAGAATAAGGCAGTAAACAAAATAGAAACTCTAGGGACATGGAGCTTACGATCTAGTGGGGATGAAGATATGATGCCTAAGTAAGTGTAGATCAGATGGTGACGAATGTTGTGAAGAAGTATAGAATGGGGTAAGAAGGATGGAGGAGGTGGCAGGTTAAACAGGGTGGTTAGGAATGGGTCTACCCGTGATATTTGCAGGGGCTGAGTCAGTCTACAAATGGAGGCTGCGTATCATGTCTACATGTTTTAAAACTATAAATCAAATTGAACTATTATGTGAAACGCCTATCTTTTAATCTTGACGTATGTGCCTTCACAATAATCTGGAAGGTCAAATTTAAGTTTAGACTTCTTGGACTCTCCTGAGATATGCACTGAAATGCAGTGACTTGGGGCTGCCTGGTTCTTGGCCCTCAGCTTTCTTTCTTCTCTCATGACAATCTGGAATAAGAGCATTCCAGGGAGAGGTCCGGAGGTTGGAGTTTGCTCCCTTCTTGTGTTTGTGTTCTCTCTGCCTAAAGTCTTAAACTGCATAAAGAAATTGTAACATCCAATTGGAATGTTAGTGCCTCTCCAGCTCTCCCTCATGCCCTCCACCCCAGCCAATTCCGGACTCAGTCCCTGTATAGCTTCTGCTGTCCCATTCTCCTCACTGGCACCAGAGTAGATGGTCCCCTAGTAACCTTGGATTCCAGGGCTTGGAAGTACTCCAGGTGCCAGGAAGGTTTGGTACCTTCAGATATCTTTATTGTTAAATAGTGTTGTAGTTATCTTCCCCACAGGCCTAGAAATTAGAAGACAACATCTGAACTTGCTGAGTGGCTGGGAAAGACATCCCAGATAAAAGCACACAAAGATTTTCTTGTTTATATATCTGTTTCAGAGCATCAGAAGTAGAAAGGAATACAGACTATTAGAATGGAAATTTTCTTGGCCGTGGGGCCAAGGCCAAAGAAGTTTAGGACTGAGAGTTGTAAAGTCTGGGGTTTCTAGACTTCATCAGAAAAGGGATTTTCAGCCTTTGTTCCAACAATCTTTTTTTTTTTTTGAGTAGAGTCTCACTCTGTTGCCTAGGCTGGAGTGCAGTGGCATGAACATGGCTCACCACGGCATCAACCTCCTGGGCTCAGGTGACCCTTCTGCTTCAGCCTCCTGAGTAGCTAGGACCACTATGCCTGGCTAATTTTTCAATTTTGTTTGTGGAGATGAGGTCTCACTGTGCTGCCCAGGCTGATCTTGAACTCCTGGCCTCAAGTGATCCTTCTGCCTTTGGAATTACATGTGTGAGCCACTGCATCCAGCCTCAAACAATCTTGAAAGGAAGCTTAAACAGATAAGAGCGAGTTGAAAGATGTGACCTAGAACAAAACCCACTTTCTGTGGCCTATGAAGCTTCTTCAGAACTCCAGCCTCCCCAGTCCTCTATTTGAAACTGATGGTCTAGAGTTAAGAGCAGAAAACAATACTAACTGGCCCTACTTGCCCTTCTGGAATGTCCTGGGATGAAAAGATTGTAGAAAAGAAAATCTCAGAAATGGGTGTCAAGAAAGGAAGGGGTGCTGAGGAAAGCATAGGGGGAGGCACTTAGAAATTCCTCCTCACGTACCCCTTTCCTTTTCCTACACACCAAACGTAGGAAGGCAGGCCAGGATGCATGAGGTGAGAAGAATCACGCCATTAGCGCTTCACCTGCTGCCCCGTGCCCTCACAGATGACAATCACTGGTCCTCACACCAACTCTGTGGGGTTGAGGGTAGACTGTTTTACAGGTGACACTGAGGTGGAAGGGGCCCTGTTGACTTTCCCACCTGTGAATCATTCACATGTTAGGCATGAACAAAAGCAAGGGAATTTGGAAGTCTGCCACCCAAAATGAATGAGATGGTGAGAGGAATGCAGCTTCTACATAAATATGCATAATTATGATGAGCAACAAGAGATCTGGTAATGTCACCTGGTGGCAGAGCATTAGGTGATGTTCCCCTTACTCATTTGCACCAAGGATCAGAGAGGGTGTGTTCTGCTAGAGGCAAGTGCCCAGCAACAGAAAAGGGACCTTGGCTTTGTCCCTTCAACACTCTCCGCTGGATCTTTCAGATAAACCTTCCCACGGCTGATCACAGTTAGAATCCTGATTCTGAGAGTTGGTAGAGAAGTTTTAAGATGTGTCAGTGAGGTATGGCAGGAAAGAGAAGGCATGTCCAAAGGGATTCCTGAGGAGGGTTTAATAGAAGGCCTATTTACAAAGGTGTGTTCAGGACAAAGGGAGCTGACCTCGGGACTGGCACCAGTAAGAAGTCCTTTTAGTGCTCCTGAACCAGAGGAGGGAACTCTGATGAAAACCTGTGAGAGCTGGAGTTGAGTAAGGGGCCATCGGACTAGACCTGTAACCACACAGTGCCACCACTGTCAGAGACACAGGGTGGCGCTGGGGAAGTAGAATTCCACCCCTATTTCCTCCAGTCCCGCTATTCTCGCCACTGCCTCCCTTTGGCCAAACCCAAGAGTCCACAACAAAAGGCAGGTTAGAGGAGGGTGAAGAATGGAGAATACTGTACCTAGTACAGGGTCCCCAAATTTGAGCCCTTCAAGGCCTTAGGAGCAATAATGGAAAATACTAAAGTCCCTGAACATCCTTCTGTGAGCCTTCTGAGTGTTAGTGGTGGCTAGAAATCTATCCAGCAATCAAGAGAGCAAACCAGAGGAACAGGGTAACAAAGCAGTTCCTTCCCAGTTCATGCTTCCCTGTCTATGCTCAGTCTAATCCCCTTATTCCATAGTTGTAGAGAAAACCAAGGCCCAGGAAAGTGGAGGAACTTGCTCAAGACCACTTAGCAAGGTTGTGATAGAGTCCATTTTTGTCAGGTTTTCCAGTGTAGCCATTGAAGTATTGAGAAAGGGACAGCTGTGAAAGGGATATTAGGGGCAGACCCCCAGGTTCAGATAAAACTTCCGTGGTCCCCAGGTCACCTGATGAAAATTTGAAAAGAGTAGGCAACCCCCACACAAGCGCTCACACGTGCCCATGAACACACACACACAGTCACACACACAAAGACTAGTTAATTATTCCGAGCAAAATTAAGACAAAAGACTATAAACTCTAGGCCTTGTTGTCTGGACTCTCTGGCCAATATCTGGAGTGAGAACTTTAGAAACCTGCAAGTCATCAAATGAGGCTTGAGTCAAAGGCAAGAAGACCCCGTGGCTGAGTTGCTGGGGTACAGGGTGCCCAATCTTCCTCCACTGAAGATTTCTAGGGACCTTGCGAACTTTGTGATAGGTTTATTAGGTTGATGCATAAGTTCATAGCACTTGTTTTTGGCATGGCAACCCTGTGGTGTTGGCAGTTTATCTTTTGTCATTTGGAGTGAGAACATTGTGCTTGTGAATATGCCGTGCATGTTTGAAGAAAGTTAGTGCTATTTGTGGGCTAAAGAAGATGAAGTGTCAAGTGGAAAAAACCGATCACTTCTGACATGTTCTTCTGTTTGAGTTTAACAGAGGAGTAAAGGCAGCGGAGGTGGCTTGAAACTTTTGTGCTGTGTACAGGGAGAATGCTGTTTGGGAAATCATGGCAAAAAACAAGGTTTTGTTGCTTCAAAGAGGGCCACTCTGACCTGAGTGATTCTCCACTTCAGGAAGACCATTGGGCTTTGATGAAGCCTGTTTGTTTAAATGCTTTAATCCACAATGATCCATGTCACAGTCAACCCAAGAATTAGCAAATGTGATGAACTGTGACCAGTCAACCATCACACAACATTCACACTCCATGGGCAAGCCAACGCCCCCCCCACACACAACCGCTACGAACTTATGCATCAACCCAAAATATTTGGAAGAATTAGGCCTCCGGGGTAGATGTTCTAATTTGGAATATTTTCTGCCATGACTTTAGGGTGTATACTGCAGTTCTTATATAATGGTTAAATACAACTATAAATCAAGTACTGTTTAACACAATCTCAGTGAAAGGATGATTTATAAATGTTTTATCATAACAAGAGCATTCACAGAATTTGCCTGAAGAGAAGGTAATTATAATGATGTCAGTATGTGTCGGAAACATCACTTGCATGTGTGTGTGGAGGGAGGGGGAAGGAGGAGCAGGGACAAGTTGAAAGAGGGCAGCCAACTGAGGCTAGGATGGGGACACTCTTCTCCAAAGCCACCAATTTAATTCTCTTGGAAGATGCTGGGGTATGGTAGATGAACACTTAGTCTTTGGAGTCAGGATACTTGAGTTTCAATCCTTGGCAACTGCCTTCACCTCTGTGAACTTCAGTTTTCTTATCTGCAAAGTGGGCACAGCAGTAATTTTAAATGTATAGTTTTCATCTATGAATGCTTCAGTGATTGTGTTTTATTCAGATGTGGTTCCACTAGTGGTTCACATTATCAGTCTGCAGACTAGTCGAGACCCCATACAGATTTCTCTAGTCCAAGGTGAAAAGCAGTTTTCTATTTTTCCGATTTTAAAAATATTAAAAAGTCACTGATGAGGGGGATGAATACATAGAATACAGTGGTTATTTTAGGACATTGAACTTACCAGCATTACTTGTTGTGTTACCTGTAGGGAGTTTATGTGGGAAGGAAGTTTTTAATTTTTTTTTTTTGAGTTGGAGTGTCAACTCCATCGCCCGGGCTGGAGTTCAGTGGCACGCTCACAGCCACCCCAGTGTTGACTTGCTGGGTTCAGGCAATCCTTTCGCCTCAGCCTTCCAAGTAGCTGGAACTACAGGCGCACGCTACCACGCCCGGCTAATTTATTTTATTTTATTTTATTTTATTTTATTTTATTGTAGAGATGAGGTCTCACCAAGTTGCCCAGGCTGGTCTTGAACGTGTAGACTCAGGCCATCCTCTTACCTTGGCCTTCCAAAGTGCTGGGATTACAGGCTTGAGCCACTGCACCCAGCCAAAATTTTTAATTTTATGGCCCTGTTTTATTTTTGAAACTTTTCTTCATGCTTGTGTATTACTTTCTAAAAATCAACTTTATTGATGTATAATTTACATACAATAAAGTCCACCTATTTTAAATCTACACTTCAGTGCAATTTTAGAAGTGCACATACCTGTATAAGCAATGTACCACCAAAATACGGAGCATTTCTGTATCCCCATATGCATCCCGGTACACTTGGAAGTCTATCCTCACCACCCCAGCGCTAGGCAACCACTAATCTGCTTTTTGTCTCTGTCATTTAGTTTTGCCTGTTCTAGAACTTTGCATACATGGAATCATACAGTAAGTACTTTTTTGTGTCTGGCTGTTTTTTCCAAGCATATGCTTGAGATCCACTCTTTTTGTTGCTGTTCCTCAGAAAAATAAAATGTAGAGTTTATCTCTCCATTAGCTGATGGGCATTTTGGTTCTTTCTACCTTTTGGCTGTTATGAATAAATGCTGCTATGAACATACAGGCACAACGTTTTCTTTTGTGGACGTATGTTCCAGTTGGCTATATTCCTAGGTATGGAATTGCTGAGTTCAGTGGTAACTATATGTTTAACTTTCTGAGGAGTTGATGTAGTAATTATTAGTAATTCTTCCTTTTTATTCCATAGTATACCATTGTGTAAATACACCACAGTTTTCTTATTCTTCTGTTGATGGACACCTGGGCTATTTCCAGTTTTTGGCTATCATAAGTAAAGTGATTATGAATATTCTTGTACAGATATTTTTGTATATAAATATGTTTTTATTTCTCTTGCAAAAATACCTAGCAGTGGATTTCTGAGTCATCTGTTTAGTGGTGTATGTTTAGTAAAGTCATCAAACCTTACCTTGAAGTCGTTGTACCATTTTATATTCCTACCATCAGTGTACAAGAGTTCTGGTTGCACTACGTTCTTGCCAATATTTGATGTTGTCAGTTTTTTTTTTGAGTTGGAGTCTCACTCAGTAACCCAGACTGGAGTGCAGTGGCCGCTCCTGGCCACCGCAGCCTCGACCTGCTGGGCTCCGGTGATCCTTCCGCCTCAGCCTTCCAAGTAGCTGGAACTAAGGCGCGCACTACCACGTCCGGCTAAGTTTTGATTTGTTGTAGAGATGAGGTCTCGCCAAGTTGCCCAGGCGGGTCTCGAACCCGCGGGCTCAGGCAATCCACTCACCTCAGTCTCTCAAAGCGTGGGAATACAGTCTGAGCCACCGAGCATAATTTTTTTTTAAGTTATTGTAGAGATGCTGTCTTGCCAAGTTGCCCAGGCTGGTCTCGAACCTGTGAGCTCAGGCAAGACACCTCAGCCTCCCAAATGCTGGCATTATAGGTGTGAGCCACTGCGCCCAGCCTTGTGGGTTCTTTTAAATGTAAGATATGATTGTACCAACTTAGGCTCCCATATGTGGACGGATTGCCTTCCATTGCGCTTTCTCACTGTCTCTGTTAATAGCACCATTGGTTTTTTTTTCCTTCTTCTTCTTATCTATTCTAATCTTTCATCTTTAATGTGAATTCAATCACTAGATCTTATTGGGTTTTCTTCCCAAAACCTCTCATGAATAATACTAATAGCTAAAGGACAATATAAAAGGTAACTAAAGCATGAAAGTTTTAATTTATGGATTAAAAGTTAAGACTGAATGACATCAGGATTTGGAGTTGAAACTTAGATCCAATCCTTTTCCCTTTACTGCTATCTGAGGCTTTTCCCTCAACTATAAAGTGAGAACCTCATATTAAACAACCTTACTGGGTTGTTTGGTTAAATTAACTAATATCCATAGAGTACTTAGCAGTGTTTCTGTTAATGCAAGCACGAAGTACTTAGCACAGACTAGCTGTTACCAATTTAAATAATGATAAATACAAGCATTTGTATAACTTTTCTTTTTTTAATTTATGAAACACTTGCAGCTAAATTTTCTCATTTAATATTCACAAAGACTCTGAGAGGCTGATAGTATCTCCATCTTAGATACGGGGACACCAAAGAACAGAGAGATGGGAACACTTCCGTAAGTGCAATTACCTAGAGGTTGCTCTAATAGGGGTGAATGTCCAGTCACTGGAAGTTCTAGTAAGGCTACCCTGCTACCTCTCATGATAGATGTACCAGAGACCTAGGAGATATCTGAGATACTTGTTCATTTATTCACACCTACAACAAATATTTATTGACCTCTTATCAGAAATAGTTCAAGGATTTGGGAATACAGCATAAACAAACAAGCAAAAATAACAAGAGGCTTTTGCCTCTGCCTAGAAATATACATATATAAATATTATTTATATAATATATATTGTAGAAAAGAGAAACATTATATATGAAGATACATAGCCTGATTTTTAGTTTTTTGGGTTTTTTTCAGAGACATTTCATCTGAGTACCTATTAAATCCTCCCCCTCCTTCCCAGCTCTCTCCCCAAAATTAAAGTAGCAGGAACGGGAAAATTATGTTTCCGTTTAGGTGCCACGCCCCTCAAAGGGCGAGGCTTATTCCAAGTTCGAAATCCAGAGAAGTCGGCAAGGCCTTAGAAGTTTATGACGGTGGAGGGAGAGACTGCGGAACTAGTGTTCGGTAGTTGTGGTTCCCGGTGGGAAGCCAATTCTGGGAACCGGTAGTGGTAAACCCTTGCGCTACTTCCGGCCACCTCAGCGGGAAGTGGAGACGCAGCCGGCGGGGTCTCCGGGAACTGGGCTGGAGGTAGGGTTGTTGCGGCGGAGGCAGCGAGGACGACGCCGAAGGCCTTCCGGGCCAGTGCTGGGTCCGAGTAGCCTGTGAAGATGGTGCTGCTAACGATGATCGCCCGAGTGGCAGACGGGCTCCCGCTGGCCGCCTCGATGCAGGAGGACGAACAGGTGAGCCAAGACGAGACCCCCGCGACCCCAGGTCCCTGCCCGCGCGCTTTGCTCTCGCATCGGATTCCTTCCCAGGCGCTCCCGACCTCCGTGAGGTGCCTTTTTTTCTTAATCTTGTGAGAGGAAATCTTTTGTGAAGGTGGAGTTAGATGTTTATGTGTTACCTGTTTCTCTTTAGAAAAACGCTCTAGTGAAGCGGTAGGTCTGGCTGGTTGGAATCACCCAGTGTTCTTGGACGCTTTAGAGACTTGGTTAAAATGCCGGACTTCTGATTAATAAGGCTGGTGACCGACGGATCCTGAGAAGAGTCCGCTCCTGAGCTCCTCGGCTTTTAGAGTAACGCCTGATCCTTGACCTAGCTTGCTGACTGCTTTTGAAAGTGGGTGAGGTAATCTTGTCACATAAAAGCTCCTGTAAAGTTCAGTTCAGTACATTCTTTCGAGACTATGCCCGATTCCCACCTTCTCCAGTAAGCCTTACCAAATTCCTGCAATGCATCGTACCTAATTTTATTGTTTTTCCTTGTTTTTCAATAAATTGAGTTTCCCAGCAGGCAAACGACAGGTCTTCATTATCTGTGTTTATCTGTAACTTTTAAAACAGCAGCTGTATGCTACTATATGCTCTAAAACATATTTAATTGATTTTAAACCTCCAGGTATCATAAAAGAAAGCTACTTTGTGTGTTAGAATCACAATAGAAATTTCTGGTGTGAGACAAGTTTCTGGAGCAAGCTTGGGAGGTCCCTGAAGACGGAAGGCTGAGAATAGAATTTATGTAATTTATTTAAAGTGATCAATTTTATTTTACTTTCCATACTAAGCACGTAGTTTTTTAAAACCTCAAGGCTTAAAGATAGTGAGATCTAGAAAAAAATATTTTGCACATTTCTCCCCTCGGACTTTTCACTCATATAGTCATCCAAAAAATCCTATTAGCATATCAAAGGTGCCAGTCATGGTGTTAATGCAGGGGGTTAGAGGGCACAGTCTCTAGCTTCATGGAGCTTGCAGTCTAGTAGAAAAATCAGATAACTACCCAACAATTCTAATGTAGTACAACTGCCACGGAGAAGCAATTGTGTTCTGTGGTTGAGCATGGAAAAGATATCTAAGTTGGTTTTGGGAGATCAGGAGAGTCTTCCCAGGAGAGATGACATCTAAGCTGACAGTAGGGTCTAGTAGTAAGGATCTCCTATATTTGGTTATATTCCTTTTTTGATTTGGAAATGTGTTTATTTTCACCTTTAGGAGAGTAGTGATACAGACAACAAAGGTGCAGGTCATGCTAAGTAAAATATATTTTGTTCATTCCACAAAACAAAGTCTAAGCATTGAAATTGTGAGAAATATAACAGACCCTGAATTTTCAATCGTGAAATGTTTTTCACTCCTCCAATTTGTTAAGAATTTTCTAGGACCACTCTGAGGAAGGAGTGTAATTGTTCAACCGAGCCCAGAAAGTGATTTGAACAAGGAGATGGTGTGGGAAATGTCCTTGAAGGATGTGTAGTTTGACTGAGACGTCGTCTTCCACAGTGAGGGGTGGTGGGTTGGGGGTAGGGAGAACGGTTTTTCAACAGCTGCATTGAATTGCAAGGTGGGCAAAGAATACAAAGTGGATTTGAAAGTCTACTTAATATTAGTGGGCTCCTACTCTCTGCTTTGATACTTTATTGAAAACTAATTGATTTAATATTGTTTGTTTCTTCATTCTAAATTTGGTATTGATTTGGTATTGGTCTACCAAGATGGATTGCTTTGTGTAATTGACAAAGAAAGAAATTGACACAAAAAATACTTTTGTAACTGTAATGCCATAGTGTTTCCCTTTAGGAATTTTGACTTTGAATAATAAAGTTTTTCCTAAACTTTTAATGTCTGCAAAAATATGAATCTAGACTTATTTTTACTATTACAATAATATACAGAGCATTTGTAAAAGTGCCTACTACATATCAAACACTGTGCTAAGCCTGTGAAGTTCATTATTTCATTCATTCCTCATACCAGCCATATTAGAATAAGTACTCTTATTATCCCCATGTATATATAAATAAGCTCCGAGGCTTACAGATAGGTCACTTGCCTAAAATCATATAACCAGTAAGTGGCATCATGGAATTTTGCAGCAGGATTTTTCACCTTGGCACTGTTGGCATTTTGGAATGGACAGTTCTTTGTTGTGGGAGACTGTCCTGTGCATTGAAGAATGTCTAGCAACATCCTGGCCTCTACCCTGTCTTTAGATGCCAGTAGCGCCACCACCTGCCCCTGCTTTGTTGTGACAATGAAAAATATTTCCAGACATTGTTAAATGTCCCTAGGGGGCAAAGTCACCCCTGACTGAGACCCACTTTGTTTTGTTTTGTTTTTTTGAGGTGAGGTCTTACTCTGTCACCCAGGCTTGAGTGCAGTGGCACAATCACTGCTCACCGCAGCTTCAACCTGCTGTACTCAGGCGATACATCTGCCTCAGCCTCCTGAGAAGCTAGAACTACAGGCATGTGCCACCACGCCAGCTAATTTATTTTTTGTAGAGACTAGATGTTCCCATGTCGCCCAGGCTGGTCTCAAACTCATAGGTTCAAGCAGTCCTCTTGCCTCAGCCTCCTAAAGTGCTGGGATTGCAGGCATGAGCCACTGTGCCCAGTCCCCACTGTTTTTAAATCAGTTTCTGTCTGACTCTAAGCTAGAGCCTTAGTGCCAACCCAGTACAGTTCACTGTCTTTTCTAAGACTTTTTAATGATATCTGTACTTCCTGGGATAGCTTTCAGAAATGGACATCTCAACCAAATAGTTTTATATTTAAGGTCCTTAATTGTCCAGGCCAAATAATTCATTGTACTTTCAATTATTTATACCGATGGTAATATCATATTTTGGGTATTTTCTAGGTGCCAGTCCCTGAACAAGTTGCCTTATTACTGAAGATGAACAGTTTAGATAATACAATAGAGAATACAATTTGTGAAATAATGTAGACAAAGTATTTTATACAGTGTTTCTTCTGTGCTTAACTAGAAATTTAGAACTAGGGCAGATAGAAAGATGAGTTTTTCTCCTCAAACCTAGACTTCCTAACTAATATACTATTTGTTTCCTTTTTTCCTTCCTTTATGGTGTGTTTCTCCTTTTAGAACGTTTGCAATTTCTTCATCCACCTATCTGTTCTACCTCAAAATTGTTGTACTGTATTCTCTTCTCTTTCATTTTGTCCCAGCATTATGGAGGGCAGTCTAGACTTGAAGAAGGTGTTAGGATCTAACCAAGTAAACAGCAGAGAGCTCCAAAAAAGCAGATAACTGGTATAGTTAAACTCTCTCACCCTCCCAGTCATTGGGGGTTGATTAATCCACTTGCTGTAATTGCTTTTAGAGAAAAATGGTTGGTTCTTGGTGCTGCTGACCTTTGACCAGAGAGTTCAACAGGGATTTAAAATTGATAAAGAGCTTAGATAAAGGCAAGATATGGTATTCTGAACTGTATGTATTATGAACTAGTTGTTCAGCAGTCCTGGGTGATGGCAGTGAGAAATATTATGGTTGTGTGGCAAATGGTAAACCGTACTTTTTATAATGTATAGAGCCAGGTCCTAAATATGCTATCAGATAGCCTCAAATTTTTTTCAGTTTGTCCTGTTATTCTAATCCACTGCATTATTAGATTACTAACAGATAGCCTTTTACCATATGCATATTTAATTAATCTGTTCCAGATGAAGTAGAAAGCAGTGAGGACATCTAAATATTTTTAGGGGGACTGGCCAACTGTGGGCCCTTTGGACTTTTGATCTTTGAAAGCAAACTAAAGGTCAGTCTGTAAAGCAGTGCTTACGTTGTTTTTTGAGGTACAGATTGAAGCTGCCACGTGATCTCTTCAGCATTTCTGATGAATTAGGTTTAGTGTTAAATAGTAATACATCACCCAAAAGGTGGATCTACTGGTGAAGCAATTTCAGTAATAGAGGTGGTGTAGCAGCATGCTACGGAGCAGGGGCTCCAGCACCAGGTTGCCAGAGTTCAAATCCTAGTCTCACCTCTGTGAGCCTGGAGTTCTTGGGCAAGTTTGACTTCCCAGATAAAGAATTGGCTTAATACTTGTAATCACCTCATAGAGTAGTTGTGAAGATTAAGTGGATTAAATTATCTGAAGGGTGTGTAACAGTGCTTGGCAGAACTTGAACACTTAATAATTTCATTTGACCATTTCTAGAGAATCTTTTCTAATTTCATCTTGCCTTTCTTAAAGGTTCACAGGCCAGAATTGCACATAATAAATACTGTGGGTGCAAATATGTAATACACAGAATGAATGATTTTTCCCATTTCAAAATCAATCCATACTTATAAAAAGCTCAGTAAATACATACAAGAAAATGACCAAAATGTAAATAGTGATTATTACCTATATCTCTATGCAAATTATATCCATTGTGATGGATGACCTTAAACATATATGTGTGTGTGTGTGTATAAGATTAAACTAAATATTGTAAGACGGTTCCACCTAATATTTTCCACAAAACAGTGTATAATGAATATTTTCTCATATTGTTAAATATTATACAACATTATTTTAATGACTGCATAGTATTTATGAGTATATCAGAAGGATGATTATTTAACCAAAATTATTATGCCAGTATTGTGTTCTCGGGAATGGTAATGCTGACTGAACCAGCATTGTAAAATGTTGACTGGCATACCATAATCCTTATGTAGTTACGGCCCCAGTGTTGTATATTAACCGTCTTTGCTTTGCTGTTTGCAAATTCTTGAAATTGTAGCATGCTTTTGGCCATAGTTTTTTGTAGTTAATACAGTTGTTAGTCTCTTCCTTTCAGATTTCAGTAATGTTTATTACCGCTTATAAGTCAAAGGATTTATACCAGTCTTTATCTGACAGACAATTTTTTGCCATCTTTTTCTTCAGTTAGTCAGTTTGAGGTACTCACCTGCTTTAGCAAAGAACTTATTTTAGCATCTGTAATTGTAATTATTTTTGAAATACCAATGTTAGATGCTGATTTAATTGGTTTGGGGTGGAGATTGGGTATGAGTAGTTTTCTCTTTAATTCCCAAGTGATTCTAGTGTGAAGCCAAGGTTGAAAATCATTGATCCGTGTTGATATTCTTCCTTGGCACTTTAGTAGTACTTTAACATTATTTGCATCCCCTTTATCTACTCTCTTGGGTTCAGATCTCTTCAGAATGCCACATAAATGCACTAGTGAGACAAACAGACTGGTAAGTACCATTCACATATAGGAAATTAGGATAGTGTGCACTAATTCTTATTGGCTGAAACCATGTCACATGAGCAGCAATATATTCAATCACCGTGCTAAACAAGATAAATCTACAAACTAATCTTCGAGTAGATTACGCCTTAGCCCTCTGGTCCACCTCATGCTTATTCTCCTCCTTGTTTGTATTGAAATATCCAGTTCACCATTTTGAGCATAGCTTAGACTCGTATTACCCTGTGCTTGCACATTTGCTGATCTGCACTTTATCATCTTAGCATTGCTTCCTTGTTTTTACTATTAGCCCAGTGGTACACTCTGAAATTTTAAGATACCATTTTGTGCTTTCTCAAAGTTAGACCTCAGATGCAGACCTTGGAGTGGTGTAAACACTGGTGTAAACACTTTTCCATTTAAACGTGCAGTTACTAAACATCTGCCAAGGGGAGACTATTCTGTAGTTTCTTCCTATCACATGGTGGTGTGTTTGGGCTGTTCTAACAAAATATGATAAACGGGGTGGCATATAAACAACAGAAGTTTATGTCTTCATTTCTGAAGGACGGGAAGGCCAAGGTCAGGGTGCCAGCAGGTTTGCTGACTAATGAGGGCTGGCCTCTGGTCCGTAGATGGCATCTTCTAGCCGTGTCCGCACAGGATGGAAAGGGCATGCTGGCCCTCTGGTCTCTCTTATAAAGTACTGACCCCACTTATGAAGGCTGCACCCTCATGACTTCATCATCTCTTGAAGGTCTCGCTTCCTACCTGAAAGTCTCTCCCTCCTAGTTGTGGATGAATCAAACAATGTCTCCTTGCTTCCCACTCATGCGTTTCCTCTCCCCTTTGGATCTAGTGGGTTAGTGAGGTATGGTTTTCTTCTTTTGAAATGAGACTGCTGTCTCCCCTAGTAGGCCCCCCCCCCTTTTTTAAATTGCAGCAGCATTTAGAAATTGTCCAGGAAAATGCTCCCTATATCGAATGTTACTCTTTTCATTTTGTTTGCATATGTCTCTCAGTATTCAAACTTTTGCTATCCAAACTCAGGAACCAAATAGACTTCTGCAATAAAGGATATTTGACTTATCAATCTTTTTTTCTCCTTTTTAAAAATTTTTTATTTTAAAGATGTGAGGTACACTTCAGGGTTAGGTATACAAATGTTCACTATGCAGGTACCCTTGCTGATGAGGTGTGCCTCCCCCTGCCCCTGGCAATTTCCCACTACTGCCAATCCCATCCCCCACTCCCCTGGCAATTTCCCACTACCCCTTCTTAGTATTACTACTATAGTATTATGATAATTGTTCAAGGTATGAGTGAGAACATGTGGTACTCAATTCTTTTTTTCTGTGGTAGATCACTCAGTATTATAGACTCTGTGGACTTTCTAATCTTTCTATCTACTTTTCCTCATTTTTGCCTAATTATAGTTATAGTGTTCATAATTATTTGCAGTCATGGGTGTACACATTTAGTTCTGCTTGGATGCTCAATAATGTAACACTTTATGGAAGATTTTGCTTGCTATTCCAACATGAAAATGAGATTAATCAGTCTGTTCCTGGGATTTTCCCGAGTACAGCACACGCTGTATAGTTCTGTGCCAATAATTGTATGAGTGAAATAGGTTAGGAGGAGATTATTGCACTAAAAGTGGAAAGAATACTGGATTGAAACTTCAGGGTGCCTTAAGTATAGTTGAGGTATTCATTTTTGCTTCTTAGCAAATGACGAATGTGATCTTCTGGAAGATCTTAGGTCTTCCTTTTTGTTCTGAGAGTAGGTCCTCTTTCTTTTGTTAAAATGAATATTTACATGTAAATGAAAGGCCTTACTGTTTTTTTTTAATATCGTGATGCTTCTCACTGATTGATACAGCTTTTTTTGTGGAAAATTCTTAAGTGAAAAATGTCTTCTTTCAGTCTGGTCGGGACCTTCAACAGTACCAGAGTCAGGCTAAGCAACTCTTTAGAAAGTTGAATGAACAGTCTCCTACCAGGTGTACCTTGGAAGCAGGAGCAATGACTTTTCAGTAAGTATAATCCTGATTCTTTATGATCATTGAAGTATGAAGTACAGTAATAGAACACCTGATAAGAATGGTAACAATTTTGCTGTTGAGTTGAGTTCCTTGTATATTCCAGATATTAGTCCCTTGTTAGGTGAATAAATCTAGATCCCTATCTCACCATATACAAAAGTTTACTCAAATTGGATTAAAGACTTAAATGTAAGACCTTAAGCTGTAAAACTACTAGAAGAAAACATAGGGGAAATGCTTCAGGACATTGGTCTGGGCAAATATTTTACAGCTAAGACTTCAAAAACACAGGCAACAAAAATGAAAATAGACACATGGGACTATCTTTGACTAAAAAGTTTCTGCACAGCAAAGGAAACAACATAAAATGGAGAAACTATTTGCAAATTCCTACTTTAAGTAAAGAACCTCTGATTTTATATGCTATACACATTGATTTTCTAGATACAAGTTCTGCTGAAATAAAAGTACTATGGCTAAAAAAGCTTGAAAACCACTTAGTAGCCTAACCTTTTTCTAAGACTTTCTCAGACATTACAGTCATATAGGCCCTTCCAGAGTGTCAGGAAGCTCATTATCACGAAAGGAAGTCAGTTCTGTTGTTGGATAGTTTCCAATTGATTGCAAAGTTCTGGCCTGGAAATTAAAGCATGTTATTAATCCTGAGAATGCTGTTTTCTGTACCCAGGAAATCATGGCATTTACAACCAACTTTTAGGTATCTACAGATATTTCCAGTTCCACTGGTTTTTTTTTTTGTGGCAGGAAGTAGTTTAAATATGTATATATTAGTTTATTGTGCAGAATGAAAGGATAGATAGAGTTATAGCTCCAACTTTTTCAAGAAAAGGTTTTAGATATGAAGATATGTTAGTTGAAGAATTGTGTAATGAACAAACAGTTATAATAAATATGTCCAAATACTCTTTTTGGAATATGCTTCTAATAATAGGAAAATCTTTGCATTCTGATTGTTAGGATTTGTGGTTTGAAATTGACTTTCTGATTTAGCCAGCTTCAAAGGGTTTATGCTAGATATTTTAAAAGTTTCTATGATGCTCAGATTCGGCTTCAACCTGTTACTTTAGAAACAGCTTTGTGTTGCTTTTTTGTCTCTCCAGCTACATTATTGAGCAGGGGGTATGTTACTTGGTTTTGTGTGAAGCTGCCTTTCCTAAGAAGTTGGCTTTTGCCTACCTAGAAGATTTGCACTCAGAATTTGATGAACAGCATGGGAAGAAGGTGCCCACCGTGTCTAGGCCCTATTCCTTTATTGAGTTTGGTAAGTTTTTACCCCTCTTCTCTATCAAGGGAGAAAGCAATATGGAGAAGCTATTTGTGACGCTGATACAATATTGACACGTTTTTTCCTGATGCTTCCTTGCCGAAATTTTGGCTTCTGTTTCCTCTTCCATTCTGCCTCTCTTTTTCTTTTTGAATGAGTGAGACTGCCTTCTGATAAGAAATCTTCTCTGGTCTTTTCACTTTTCCCTCGTAGAGCTTGTTGCCTTTTGCCCTTTTCCTCCACGTGGTTTGATTCTCCATGGAGGTCATCTGTGACAGGAGCTGTGCCTGAAGTTCCACTTGGTTGGCAGTGATAGCTGAGTTCCTCTTTCCCTAGTCCACAGACACTCATAGTAGGGCTCATTTATGGGGATCATAATTCAGAAATCAGAAAGAATGGCATTTTGTTTCTTTCAGTAGAAGAAGATGCTCTGAATGAGAAAAAAATAGAAGTTCTATGGTACTGATGGTGTTGGGGTGAGCGTGGGTATATTTGTATAAGAATTATGGAAAGACAGTAATCGTCAGTCGGACCTGTCGAAGTATCTGATGGCAGTGGATCAAAGGAAACATCCTAAGTACAATAAGCACAGAGAATAAGCACAAGTGGCCGGGCATGGCGGCTCAAGTCTGTCATCCCAGCACTTTGGGAGTCCGAGGCGAAGGACTGTCTGAGCCCAGGGGTTCGAGACCAGCCTGGGCAACTTGGTGAGACCTCGTCTCTACAATATATCAAAAAATTAGCCAGGCGTAGAAGCGCGCACCTGTAGTTCTGGCTACTTGGAAGGCTGAGGTGGAAGGATTAACTGAGCCTAGCAGGTCGACGCTGGGGTGGCCATGAGCATGCCACTGCACTCCAGCCTGAGTGACAGAGTGAGACTCTGGCTCAAAAAAAGAAGAATGAGACAAGTAGGATCAGAAATTCATTTACTGTCTCAGAATTTCTGAAGTGTTTCAAGTTTGCTAGATAAGTGGGTCATCTTGTTTTTTAGAAATAGAGAAAATTTGGCAAAACACTCTAGTGTTTCTTTTTTTGTTTTGTTTTGTTTTTTTGAGTTGGAGTCTCACTCCGTCGCCCAGACTGGAGTGCAGTGGCCGCTTCTGGCCACCGCAGCCTCAACTTGCTGGGCTCCGGCGATCCTTCCGCCTCAGCCTTCCGAGTAGCCGGAACTATAGGCGTGCGCTACCACGCCCGGCTAATTTTTTTGATTTATTGTAGAGATGAGATTTCGCCCGCCCAAGCGGGTCTCGAACCCGCGGGCTCAGGCAATCCACTCACCTCAGCCTCCCAAGGCACGGGATTACAGGCTGAGCCCCCGAGCCCGGCTCACTCTAGTGTTTCATAACTACACACTTTCCAAGTGCTGCCTTTGTTTTTTTATTTATTTTTTAAGTGCTACTTTTATAATGTCCAGTTTTTCTCTTTTTTTTGAGTTAGAGTCTCACTCCGTCGCCCAGGCTGGACACACTCACGGCCACCCCAGAGTTGACCTGCTGGGCTTCAGTGATCCTCCGCCTCAGCCTTCCAAGTAGCTGGAACTACAGGCACGCGCTACTGTGCCCGGCTAATTTTTTAATTTATTGTAGAAGACGAGGTCTCACCATGTTGCCCAGGCTGGCCTCGAACCTATGGGCTTAGGCAGTCCTCTCGCCTCGGCCCCCCAAAGTGCTGGGATTACAGACTTGAGCCACTATGCCCAGCCCAGTTTTTCAAATTTTATTTTTATAGATAGTAACAGTCCAGTAAGCCCAAGAGAAAAATAAGACAAATGTATTAATGTTACACAGGAAATAGGTGGTACACTCAAATTAACTTAAGGGATTATATACAAATGTGTGAATATACTGTAGGGGAATTATAAGGTACAGTAACCAGTCACACACTAGTTTTAATATCTCTAGGCCTGAAGGTATGAGGGGAAGGAGCAGTTTCCGGAACTGAAAAGGAGAAAATTTATACAGAAGGCCAACTTGAGAGGAGCAGTAACTTTTGGAAGAGGGATGCTGCCAGCCCAGGGTGACTTCTTAGGAAGAAACCAGGGGAATTAATACCTGAGATCACTGTCTGCTCTCCTCTTCCCCACTGTTGGTGCTTCCTCACTTCCTAAACCTAACTGGAAGCCAGAGGGCGAGGATTCTCTTGATGGGCTTTGTAGAGGTCAACTTCCCAGGGCAGAAAGCAAGGTGCAGAAAGGTGGAGAGGTGATCTCAAGAGGCAAATGGAAGGTTCCAGCACACACAACTTAAGATTTTTGCCAAAATTTGAAAATATCTTTAATAATAATTTATTCTTCTTATACAGATATAAGCTAAGGAAGGATGAGATTGCAATTTGATGTTGGTACTTTGGAAAACTCCCTATTACATATTTGTTCAACCTGAGGTTTAAGAATTGAATGAAATTGGGAATTTATATTAAAGAAAATACTTTAAGGCAATGTTTCTCAACTTTTTAATGATTATTAACTCTTTTGTCATATTAGGCTATAATTATGCTAGAGCAGGGGTCCCCAATCCCCAGGCCAGGACCCGTACCCATCTGTGGCCTGTTAGGAACCCAGCCACACAGCAGGAGGTGAGCGTTGAGTGAACGAAGCTTCATCTCTATTTATAGCTGCTCCCCGTTGCTTGCATTGCCGCCTGAACTCTGCCTCCTGTCAGATCAGCAGCTCATTAGATTCTCATAGGAGCATGAACCCTACTGTGAACTGCACACGCAAGGGATCTAGGTTGCATGATCCTTAAGGTAAATTAATGCCTGATGATCTGAGCTGGACCTGAGACAGTGATGCTAGTACTGGGGAGTGGCTGCAAATACAGGTAAACATTGAGATTTGACTGCTCATTTGTCCCTCCACCGCACCTCCCACCCCTTCGTCTGTGGAAAAATTGTCTTCCACAAAACCGTCCCTGATGCCAGAAAGGTT
Source organism: Tarsius wallacei (assembly GCA_963574415.1). Classification (NCBI taxonomy): domain Eukaryota; kingdom Metazoa; phylum Chordata; class Mammalia; order Primates; family Tarsiidae; genus Tarsius; species Tarsius wallacei. The sequence goes on along the minus strand of CAUYQG010170515.1, from coordinate 1,954 downwards.
GAGGACTGCTGTGCTAGAGTACTGCCAGTATCCTTTTAGGGCATCTGTAGAGTTAAGTAATAAAACCCTAAGGGTCCTCAGAGTACGGTATGAAAAATTTATGCTTTTAGGAAAGGCTGCAGTGCTGGGTCTTAATTTCCTTAAGGCCTCTTATAACAAATACTTGTAGTTCCAAGGTGTCCAAAGGACATTTTCCTGAATGGTCATCTAGTTATAGCTTACATTTTCCAAATGAAATGATTAAAGCTCACTTTTGATACCCACGAGCTTAGTTAATCATGGGCAGTGGCAAATTCAGGAATAAACTCAGAACTTTCAGTTCCCTACTTCAGTACTTTGATGGACCTGAAAGAAGTTGTTAACGGTCACTTTTCTTCACCATTCTAGATACCTTCATTCAGAAAACCAAGAAGCTCTACATTGACAGTCGTGCTCGGAGAAACCTAGGCTCTATCAACACCGAATTGCAAGATGTGCAGAGGATCATGGTGGCCAATATTGAAGAAGTGTTACAACGGGGAGAAGCACTCTCAGGTATCTGAAAGCAATAAGCGTCTTATAAAGATATTATTCTCATTCCATAGGCAAGGACAGCTTATTTTGCAGCTTATTTTACATAAAAATGCTGTCAGATTCTACTTAGTACTGTTAAGAATTCATTTCTTAAAAGTAGATTACAAGCCGGGCTCGGTGGCTCAACCTGTAATCCTGTGCCTTGGGAGGCTGAGGTGAGTGGATTGCCTGAGCCCGCGGGTTCGAGACCCGCCTGGGCAACTTGGCGAGACCTCATCTCTACAATAAATCAAAAATTAGCCAAGTGTGGTAGTGCGCGCCTGTAGTTCCAGCTACTTGGAAGGCTGAGGCGGAAAGATCGCCGGAGCCTAGCGGGTCGAGGCTACGATGGCTGGGAGCGGCCACTGTACTCCAGTCTGGGCGACAGAGTGAGACTCCAACTCAAAAAAAAAAAAAAAGTAGATTACATTACAGTGCTTCCAACATGTTTTTTCCTAGCATGATTAGTTTTTGTTGAGTTAGAACAGTATAAGGGACTCATCCATATTAGAAGCAATTACTATTACATTTGCAAATAAGTAAATCATATACAGAAACACTTGTACAAATTAAGTAAAATGAAAAGAATGAGAGGAAATTATAGATTTATTGCAGTGGTTTCCTGAGTATCCTCTTTGGGAGAGTTTACTGCTACCGAATCCATCTTTATAAAATGCCATTTTCATCAAAACATTTTTCTCTGAAAAACTTTTAAATCTGGGATGACAAGATAAAATCTAAACTGCTTTCAACTTACTTTTCATTTATTTAGTCATTGTCATTCAGCGCTTGTTATTTGTAAGGCATTGTGTTCTTTTTATGTAAAATATGGAGATAGCAAACATATGTCATTCTCTTTTGTTCTCAAACATTCTGCTGCAGCCAGGTCAGCTTCTTCTCCATCCTTAAATATGAGGGGGGACCCAAAAAACCCCAGAATTTATTTACAAAAATTTGGGTATTCTTACGCTTTTAAGCTTCAGTCACCTTCAAAGTACTCTCTGATGCAGTACACCTACTGAGATGCTTTTTCCTCTGCTCAAGACAGTGTCTGAACTCATCGATTTTGATGCCTTTTGTGCGTCTGTCGTTTTTTGTTTCACCTCTTCCACATTGGCAAACCATTTCCCTTGGGGGACTTTTTTCATCTGGGGAAACGAATAAAAGTTGCTTGGGGAGGGACCAGGTGTTGAATAGGGAGGGTGTGGCATGGGGATCATTCTGTTTTTGGTCTAAAGCTGCTGAGTACTCCGGGTAGTGTGGGGAGGGGTGCTAGTAAATGACCCACTATGAAATGAGCAAAAGTGTTGAAAGAATCTCCAAAAAATTCACTGAAACTGAACGTAGTCTTAGACAACAATGCCAGCTGGTACACTGATGCTGATGGACTCCTAGAACACCC
>CAUYQG010170511.1:0-35097 GCA_963574415.1 Tarsius wallacei | reverse complement strand
TCAGGGAAATGCTAATCAAAACCACAATGAGATTTTATATTACACTGGTTAGGTTATTACCAAAAAGACATAAATGATGGTGAAGATGTACAAAAAAATGGAACTCTTGTGCACTTGGTGAGAATGTAAATTTGTATAGTCATTATAGAAAATAGTATGAAAGCTCCTCAAATGTCAAGAAAGTAAAAAATAGAATTTCCGATTAATCCAACATTCCCACTTCTGGGCATATAGCCAAAGGGAATAAGAATTACTCATTATTAGCCAGGCTCGGTGGCTCAGCCTGTAATCCCAGCACTTTGGGAGGCTGAGGTAAGTGGATTGCCTGAGCCCGCGGGTTCGAGACCCGCCTGGGCAACTTGGCGAGACCTCATCTCTACAATAAATTAAAAAATCAGCTGGGCATAGTAGCGCATGCCTGTAATTCCGGCTACTCGGAAGGCTGAGGCAGAAGGATCGCCGGAGCCCAGCAGGTTGGGGCTGTGGTGGCCGGGAGCGGCCACTGCACTCCAGCCTGGGCGACAGAGTGAGACTCCAAATCAAAAAAAAAAAAAAATGAAAGTCTTAAATTACTATAAATTCCAGAGTAATACACACTAATTAATTTACTTTTGATTAAGATATGTTTTTTTAAGAGGGAGTTTTGTAGAATAAACTCATAGGAGACATAAAATGGCATCTCAATTTTCTATCTACGTAGTGAAGAGCAATCTGATTTGCCTCTTCATCTCCTACCTATATAAGCAAATTATTTTTGGAATTAGAAATAATACTGTAGTCACACACAGCTTTCCAGTTCAATCTAGAAAACTATTTTCTTTGTGAAACCATCACCGACAAGGGTTATTTGAAAACTGCAGCAATGTTTGAGGCAGATAAGTTCTATGATAAGGTCTAATGAGGTAGAGGAGCTAAAATTCTATGACCCAGCCGAGGAAACAAAGCTATAGAAAAAGAGAAACTCACAGGTCGATGGATAGTCTCTGACTTCTCAAGGATAGGTGAAAAAATCGCTGCCTGCTAGAAAAATTATATTTTGTGAGGCAGGAGTCAATCAATATCTCTTAGTGAGAAAAGATTCTGAGTGTTCTTTCCATTCTTAGACTTCTGGGAGATTAGAAGCAGGTCACAGAGCAGGAAGGAATGAAATACCACAGACACTGAAACTATGAGCAAAAGTATAGCGAATTCTCAGAAATAATCAGCAGCTCACAGACATGGTAGTAGAGGTGAATTATTCAGCCCGCCAGGAATTGCTGGGTGCTGAATTAATGGCCAGTGAGATCTTGAGAGCATGACCAAATTTTAAACCACTGACAAATTCATTTCAATCTTTGTTTCTGGTTCATAACGTGAGTACAGTCTGCATCAGTGAAAGACCGAGTGGGAAACAGGAGACACACATGTCTGAGATTTCAAAGAGAAGATAATGAAAGATTATTTATATAGAACATGGACATATTATATATTTGTATACTATCCCAATAATCAAATATATATTTATTAGATGTCAAATATATCAAATATATTTATTGAGTGCATGATACATTAGATGTATATTTATTAAATATGAAATATATGGAGTCATATATGATCTATATAATATATAACAATTTAATATGTATAATATCTTATATCTCAACTCAATTCTTAGGAATACATATATAATAAGGGGGTACCAAAAAATGTATACACATTTTAAGTATAACATTCACTTAAAATATGGTGTTAATCAAATGAATTCTAGTGTCACCATGAGACAGACAGGATAGTCAAAGAAAATGGCAGAAACATGGTTGAGGGAACGTCATAATTCAATTCAACTTCTAAAAGTAATACATAGATAACATTGCTTAAAATGCATATGCATTTTTCTGGAACCCCCTATATATAATATATAAAGAATTAAATTTTATTATATCCTTAATGCAGTGTATATGTAAGTTTTGTATTTAAACTCAAAATACTAGCAAATACTATGCTTGATGTATTTCATTTCTTGTGGAAGTCTCTTAGAAAAAACAGAGTTCATTGAGATTGACTCCTAGGGTCAGATGTCTTGGCGCTTGTGTGAGGTCAAGTGTGCTATCTAATGTAAGTATTAACGCAGGACCAGAAGAGCATTGATGAGCAGATGAAATAGTTTCAGAGGCTCCAAAAGGTAAGGACGAGGCCTAGTGATTCATTCTGCTAAAGACAGATGATGTTTGTAAAGCAAAAGAGATTTATTGACTTATTTATTGATTTGATTTATTGGGTTTGGAATGGTTTTTACCCAAGAAGCACTCATGAATGTGCCACAAATACAAAGAAAATGCAGCGTCTGCGTCTTGGGGGAGAGTGAAGCTTGGCGGGCAGCTGTGAGAAGAGACTGTAACAAAGAAGAATGATTTTGGTGCAGAGATGCTTGCTCCCAGGCAATAGTGATGGCTCACCAAGATGCCGTGGGTGTTCGAGTAGCAGGCAATGCCTAGGGTAAGGGGGTGGGGTTCTGTAGGCAGAATTAAAGGCGCTCTGCTATTATTGCTGTTTCACTTTGTATTTTTCTCATCGATGGAGTCTTAGGGAATGCAAATTGGTAAATGAAAAGGAAGTCACACAAAACAAGCAACATCAGCAATGCCTTTCAGTCGAACAGAAATCCAGATGACACACATTAAAGTATAAAAGAATAAAGTGAAGTTAAACATAATGCAAAATGCTGAGGCATCCGTGATGACTCAGGTAGAGTTGGTTGCAAGGGTTTGCGGCAGCAGATCAGAGGAATGATTCTGGATAACTGATTCCAGAAAAGGAATTTGTAAGGAAGATGTTGGAGAGCTCACGGGATCTCGGAAGAGCCAGAGGACCAAGCTTGCAGGCCATGCATAACCGGAGACAATGGCCAAGTCATGCTGCACATCTGGTCAGCCAGACACCACTCTGTCTCTGGAAGGCAGGTGCTGCCTGTTTGCACCCCAGAAACTGGCGAGTCAGAGTCACAGGAACTGCTGAGACTGTCCTTTTGGTCAGCTGCAATTATGGCAGCTGCCTGTCACCAGAAGGCACTGTGTTATGTCCCTGCTTCTTTAGGTCACTAGTTTCTGTTTCAAGTCAATGTGTGATCAGCAGAGCCTTAGTCATGTGTTAGTAATTTCTCTGTGAGGGGCGGGGAAAGTGAGGCTTCAGTACTTTTGGCTTCTAAACAAGAGACGGGACATACCTCCTTAATCAAGGTTTTTCTAGCACAGTGTGGAGATTCAGACGCTGGGTAGACAAAAAGAATGTCAAGTGGCATTTGAAGCAAATAAGCAAATAGAGGCAATGCACCCTGGGCATGACCACTTTTCCTGCAAAAGTCTTCATAAATGAAGAAGTCCTATGCTGTGAAGATCGCTGTTACTCTGTAGCTATTCTTACCATCAAATCTATGTCACTGAATAGAATGACGATTGCAATCTGGATTTTTTTTGAAAAGTGAATTAAGCTCATGTGGATGGTCTAGCTAAGTGACTCAATCAACCATCATTTTTAAAGCATGTGTTAGTCAAGTTATAATGACAGTTGTTGGACTACATATTATGACCGGATTTGGTTATTCTGGCCAAATCATATTCTGCTCTCTATACAATTGCTACATAGGCTCAATTTTGCAATTTACAATTGTGTTTTTCAAAATTCTCATTCTCCAGTGGCTACATTTTTTTCTGACAGTAAGCTCATACTTGTTCCTGCAACATCTGAATTCTTGCAGCATTTTTGAGCTAGCATTGCACCACTCTCTAGTCTTGACCATTTAAAAATGCATATACTTGGCTTGTCTCTATTTCCCATCCTTCCACGTATGCCTTTGAAGACTCTGACCTCTTAAACTTGACTTCTTCTCTCATTACTGCATTGAATGGGCTTTCACAGGTGACAACGTATGACGGTCATGTTGGGGAATCCAGGGGCCTTTTCTCAGTCTCCAGCCTCCAATGTCTTCGTCATATTTGTTTCTCCTGCCCAGATCTTCTTGGGCACGTTCTTCCCTTGGCTTCCATGCTACCTCACAGAGCATTTTCCTTCCTACTTCCTCAGTCATTCATTCTTGGCTCTTCATCCTCTGTTCTTCTTCTAAATGCAAATCTCTCCCCCAATTCTAATCCTTCTCCTCTTTGCCCAGTGGTCACCGGGTCATCTTGGCCTTTCATTCCATAGAGCTTGTGGCATTATCCACAGTCTAATCTAGACACATGACTGCCCTGTCCGCATTCTTAGTTCCAATTCCTCTTCCAAGATTCTCTTTCATCTACATAAGCATTGGAAATTAAGTATTTCCAGGCTAAATTCACCACACTTTCTCCCAAACCTGCTACCCTTATAGACTTAGTATCGTATGTCCCCTGGGACTTGAGAGAAGCCTAGTTGCAGGCTGTCTGGTTCAATGACCTATACAGTGAATCTTATTCTCACAGTCCCTATCAGGGGGATTCTCTGTCTGTGTGAGCACTGTATGTGATTGGTAGGTGGATACACGTTACACGGAATCAATCTTTAAATGCCTGGAAAAGAACATGGGATAATAACAACTAGAGAAATGAGAGGGCTATTAGGCCTACTCTCTATCACCAAGAATACAGAATTTTACAGTTGATTTTAAAATTGTAGTCTGTGTCCTTTATTAACATTTCTTATGACTTGAGTGATGAAACTGGCACCCTGTAAAGAATCTGCTGTTATAAAAGTAAAGTTTCCAAGTGTGAATGAGAGTTTTTGTTGGCTGGTCATCATTTTACAGTATTTTCTTTATTCTGATTCTAGTAAAATCCCCTGGTATTCTCCTAGTGAAAGTTTCTTTTCATCATGGTTCATTCCTTCAAAATATTGCACCCTCCAGCCACATGCAATCACAAATCCACTGCGCCATGGGCCTTTCTGCTGAGCGCCACACCTTTGTTTGCTTTTTGACTGATGAATTGAGCATAATACTTGATATTCATTCATTCTACTGGAATGATTCCAAATCTAGACATTTGCAATATTTTGAAGTTATTTGAAGGTTGGATCAGGTAAAACAACGTTTTGTATATGACATAAATTTTGTGAAGCCAGAGATGTCTAATATAAGCAAAAGCTTGTGACTAAGCCTTGGTGCAATTAAGATGCTGATCAATCTCTGTTATAATAATGGCATAAACCAATAAATAAGAGTCTAATGTTCTAGTTTTCAAAGCTTCCGGGATTATTCACTAACTGCACGCTCCAAGCCCAGCTACTGAGATGAAACATTAAACATGGGAACTTGGGAAGAAATGTTTCATTCTCACTTGTGTGATAAATTTTAGAAAGGCGAAGATTGTAAGTGTATTTTCTTAATAATGAATGTGAGAACAGTGTCATTGTTACTAATATTTCAGAGCTGAGATTGCCAGTTGCTGATTAATAGTCATGTATAATTTATTAGACGAAATAACTGCTGACACACAAGCACAAGACTAAATGTGATGAATTAGATCAATTCTGGTAGATTTTATGTTGGGAAGCCCTCAACCCTCCAATGACCTGAACACAGTTTCTCCAGTGGGATCAGGATCCCAGCTGAAAGTACAGAAACTCAGCCAGCAGAAAGATGACCGAGTAAGCATGATTCTTTTTTCTATTTGGTTTTTCTGTGATACAAAGAAAACATTGGTTTCTGGGTGTGTTTATTTTTTTCTCTGCAAGAGAAACATAGCTTTGTGCATTTAGACTTATGCCTGGGATCAGAACGAATGGTGGCTTTGGGAAACATTTAAAAGGCTTATTTCTCTCCCTCTCACTTGCTCTCTTTTTCTTGCTGTTAAGAATAAAATTACTTTGGAGATTTTTGTCACAGTTTCTACATAATATTAATAATAGGCACATTATAAAATCTTGGAAATTTAGCCTCTTGCATTATTCCCACTCACCCATAAAGTCCTTTCTCCAAACTTCACTAAGTATATTTTCCTTTAATCCCTTCCGTTGCTTGGTTTATGACTTTAAATATAATTAAACCTCCATTTCTTGATCCAGCAACTTTATTTACTTTTTATTTTTTAGTTGGAGTCTCTCTCTGTTGCTCAGGCTGGAGTGCAGTAGTACGTTCCCGGCCACCACAGCCTCGACCTGCTAGGCTCAGGCGATCCTCCCGCCTCAGCCTTCCAAGTAGCTGGAACTACAGGCGCGTGCTACCACACCTGGCTAATTTTTTGATTTATTGTAGAGATGAGGTCTCACCATATTGCCCAGGTTGGTCTTGAACGCCTGGGCTCAGGCAATCCTCTCGCCTCGACCTCCCAAAGTGCTGGGATTACAGGCTTGAGCCACCGTGCTCGGCCTGATCCAGCAACTTTAAGCAGAACCTGTAATAAAGAATGAATAAACAAGAAGGTGAGTTGTTGCTGTCGTCTATTTTTTCTTTTTTTGGCATTCTGAAATATTATAGGACTCTGTCCCACATGTATCTCTTATTATCTTCTCAGTCTTTTTTTAATCATTGAGGAATTTTTTTCCATTGTCATTTTAGATCACCTTGTTTTCTTTTCTCTTCCCTTGATATTTCTCTTAGATAAATGTTAGTGTTCTGGATTAATTCTGGAAGTCTCTGACTTTTTTTGTTTTATGTCTCATGGCTTAAGAGACTCCGTCAATTTCATGACACAGCTGTTCCATTGACTGAACTAATTCAAGAGGGGGAACCAAGTAAAAGAATATTGGACTGAGATACGAATGACTACTGTTCACCCCTGTCAAGTGGGGCTCAAGCTTGGCTTCAGACTAGGGATGGGGGTGTTTCAATGCTGTACTTTATGTAGGCCTGGAGAACTCAGAGAGCATGGATCAGAAAATTCTCTCTAACCAAAGCCTAAAGGGCCAGTCAAGGCTTGAAAAATGTACGGCGATTAACTTCAAAGTATGGCCTGTAGCCCACGTAGAGTCTTAATCAAAATGAGCAGGTCCTTTCTATGGTGCGCAGTGAGACATGAGGTGAATTTTATACTTTCATGTTTGTTTGTCCATGTCAACAGGGTATCTCCTAATGATTTACTAAACAGCTTATTAAACCTTAGGAAGTTTTGGTATTTGTCAAGTAATATTAACAGGTTGTCAGAATTCACTGGTTGTGTCGTTGGTCATGAGGCCCATTCACACCTTCTTTCCTGTAAAGAGATCCTCTTCACGGGGGTGATACCACGTAGGATCCCAAGCTGAAGGTCAGACGTTCCAGAAGCCCCTCCATGGTGGTGTTGGCTGAAACCCTGCAGCAGAAAGAGCAGAACTACGTGTCTATGCCTATCACAATCTATCGCTGGCCATGCAGAAAGGTGCTGTCATGACGCTTTGGGGCTCTGGATTCAGTGTCAGCTCACCAGATCTGACACCAGTGAACCAGGGGATCCACTGTTTCCCCAAAAGTACACAACCAGTGAACTCTGACGACCTGTTAATATTACTTGTACTTCACGTGCACGGCTATCCCCTTCTCCGGTGTGTGACCTACAGGCACAGCAATTCCCTGTGGAGAGGAAGTGCTGGGATCACCACCCTGTACACTCCGTCTGTGTGGAGTCCTTCTTCCTGGTGACACACCCTCTTCTCAGCCAGTGGGTCCGGACCAGACACCAGCTCAGGTCCAAAACGTGGACAAACCCCTTCAGGCTCTTGGGTCACTCACTTTCGTTGTCTGTTTGTCTTTCATGTTCTTTGGGACCCCATTACTACTCCAATAGCACGCTGCTGATCAGGCCTCTCCACCACCCCCCTGACCTCATGAGGAAAATTGTGCTCACTTGCCGACTACATGCTGCAACTCGGCCTCACTGGGGCCCTGTCGTTCCTTTCCATAGCTATTAGTGAGATTTTCTACAAGCTTCTCTCCTACCACCGCCCCTGGTGTGCAGAGAAGAGCCGCCATGGAGTCTCTCAGTCGCGCTGGTGTCCTTCTCAATGGTGTATTCCTTGAGGGCTTATACATGACCCGTCCGTCCGCCCAGCCTGTGGGACACAACCGTGTGGTGACTCTCCAGGCTTGCGTGGTCTATTTCTTTTAGATGTGCCACTTCTCCGACATACTTACTGCTTCCTACTCCTTCTGGCCTGGTGATTCTTGCATTGCAGTTAAGCGTGGACTGTCACTCTTTTGCGCTGCTAAGAGACAGCCTTGCAACAAGTCTACATCTTCTGGAGTTCTTGCCAGAGCATTCTTTTTTTTTTTTTGAGTTGGAGTCTCACTCCGTTGCCCAGACTGAAGGGCAGTGGCCGCTCCCGGCCACCGCAGCCTCGACCTGCTGGGCTCCGGCGATCCTTCCGCCTCGGCCTTCCAAGTAGCTGGAACTACAGGCGTGTGCTACCACGCCCGGCTAATTTTTTGATTTATTGTAGAGATGAGGTCTTGCTTGCCCAGGCGGGTCTCGAACCCATGGGCTCAGGCAATTCACTCACCTCAGCCTCCCAAAGGCGTGGGATTACAGGCAAAAGTTTTAAATATTTTTCCCTGCTTGGTGTCAGTTCTCTTAAAAGCAACTTTCTTGTTATAAGACAGTGTTTGGCTTTTAAGCCTTTAAATTTTTACACACATTTTGTTGCTTCTAGATTGCACATAGTAGTTTCAGATTTAATTTCAATTCAATTAGGAACCTTTCCAATTCAAAGGTTACTAAGGAATGCTTTTATTTGTAATTGACAAATTACAATTTTTAAAAATTACTTTATGATATAAGATGTTATGTAAGAACTTACTGTTTTCCAACCGGTTACCTTATAATACCCACTATATTGATTGATCATAATTTTCTCACTGATTTGAGATTTCAGTTTTATTATATTTCTAATTGTGTATGCCAAATCCTCTATGCCTTTTGATTCATGTTTAGACTTTCAAATATGTTATACCTATCTATTCATGTTTTAGTAACACATTATATGAAATACTGAAGTTTCATAGGTATTATGACATCTGATGAAGCTATTTCCTCTTCATTTTTTTTTTTAATTTTTAGAGGTTTTTTTTGTCGTACTTATTATTTGTCCATATAAGCTTTAGTTAGACTTGATTTATTTAAACATAATTGTTGATCTTTTTATGAGAACATGTTCAAGTGACACACAAAGTTAAGGGGAATTGATTAAGTAATTATTGTGTCTTTCTAGCAAAAACTATGAATATTTTTTCAGGTTTTATTAGATTTTGGTTATTATAAAGTTGCGTTAAACATTCTTCTTTTTTTTTCTTTTTCTGTGTAGGAGTCTTATTCTGTTTCCCAGGCTGGAGTGCAGAGGCACACTCATGGCCAACACAGCCTCGACCTGTTGGGCTCAGGCAATCCTTCCACCTCAGCCTTCCAAGTAACTGGAACTATGGGCGCGTGCCACAATACCCGGCTAATTTTTTGATTTATTGTAGAGATGAGGTCTCACCCAAGTTGCCCAGGCTGGTCTTGAACCCCTGGGCTCAAGCAGTCCTCTTGGCTCTGCCTCCCAAAGTCCTGGGATTACAGGCTTGAGTCACTGCACCTGCCCCTAAACATTCTTATACATGTATTTTGGTGACCATGTTTCTTTTTCTCCTGGATATACACCAAGAGTTTTATTACTGGATCATAGTATTGATGTATGTTTAACTCTCTTAGAAATTGACAAGTAGTATTTACAAAATAGTTGTATCCTTTTTTATCCCTACCAAAAATGTATACGAGTAAAAATAGATCTACATTGAGGAGATAATATCTGAGCCGAAACAAATAAGTATAGTCAGGCATTGAAAGACCTGAAGACAAAAGAATTACAAACAGAGCAATACTAAATCCAAAAAACCTGAGGCATTTCTATGTGAATAGTTTCCTGAAACATCACATTTAATGTATTATAAAGTTTCACACTGTATGCATCAGTGGTAAACATTAAATTTGATTCAAGTTTTATCAAGAGATGATTTGTGATGGAATATAAGAGGCTAGTCTCCTTACTATTTTAAGAAATGGCTGAACAGGAACTACTAGTTCCTACTCAATAACCAATTAAAGAAAATGTAATACAATCTCATAAGAGTGTGAATGTAGGCATTGTATAAATTCTGGAAGAGTAATCATTGAGTAAAATAAAAAAGAAAATACTTATAAGTTGATAGACATTTAAGAAATAGACCTTCCAATGTGCCCTCCAAACTGTATTATCAAGAACTAATGAATAAGGTAGTATACAGTGAAACTCAGCATGCTGATTTTAAAATGGGCCATTCATTTTTTGATCATTTTTCAGCACTTAATATCTTAAGCTTTTCTAATATCCCAATAGTGTATTTGGAAATTTTGTAGCAGTATTTATCTAAATAATCAGAAACTTTTTCTTACTCTTTGAAATAAGAAAACACTTTAGCAGTGAAGCTCATTTAAAAACAAGACTCATTCATAAACTGTTTCAACAGTATCTTAAAACAGATAATTATGCCAATATTGTGAAAATATTAATGTAAAAATACACACAATAATGTATTATATATTACAAAATAACTAGAAGAGAGAATTTTGAAACTTGAAAAATGGCAAATGTTTGTGGTAACATACACACTTATTACCCTGACTTGATATATATACAATATACACAAGTATGACAACATCCACGTTGTGTTCCATAAACATGTACAATTATTACATGCCAATTAAAAAAAAATTAAACAAAAATAAAACTTCTAGTACTTGTCAAAAATTGAGAATACAGACACTACATTCTGAAAATTATATTAGCATCAATTTATTAAATGTTTACCTTAAACATACAATTTTCTTTTTGGTGTATGAGTTCCTTAAAAAGAAGACTATCTTTGGAATTTTCATAGTATAAAAAAATCTATGTATTATTAATAGAATTATTTAAACATTTTAAAAACTGCTAATATTTAGTTATATGATCTAAGGTAACATCATTGAACATCAATTATGTGTCAGATATATAGTAGGTTTTACATTTTTGCATATATTCTATAATACATTATTTTTATATATAATTCGGGCTACAGTCATACAAGGTAGTTGCTAATTTTATGTTTTACATGTGAGAAAAGTGAAACTCATTTATAACACAGGAATGTAGAAAATGCCATACAATTTTTGAGTAGCTAAAGCAAAATTCAAGTTCTCATATTTACAAGATATAATAAGCAGAATACAACATTGCTGATGCAAAAACCAGAGACAGCAAATTCCAAAGGGTTATACAAACAATTCATTATAACATTTTGATGAGCTATGTAACAACCAAAATATCTATTCTAACTAATTCTTCTCTTCATATAATTTGAAATCAAGGATGCCAAGGACAGTGCAAACATAGAACAAATGGGTTTGAAATTTGGTCTTTGGTTAAACCTGCACTCATTTCGTCTGTGGCAAAGATGGCACCAACTCAAATTCTATATAGATGGTTCTAAAAAATACATGTTTTTTTTTTCTTTCTAGGATGATGGTAGATGCACATTTTCCAGATGAAGTATATATAACATGGCAACACCTCTATGAATTTGGTTCTCCGAGTGACTGTATGGTTCAGTTCCTTGCCTATCTTCATTAAACACATAACATGAATGAAAACTAAAACTTTGCTATGTTAAGCCCCAGAGATTTTGAGTTAGTTTTATTACCTTAGGATATCATATCCTATCCTGATCCATATTTTATGACATAAATTTTTCATGAAAACTAAACGAGTTTATGCAATGCCCGTCACATAGACATGCTCAGTAAGTGTTAGCAATTATTATTATATAATCACATTTCTTTAAATTATTCTGTATGCTTTATCAGGAAAATATTGGACATTTAACCTAGGACCAGAAAGATAGCTATACAATTTATCCGATTTCCTTTTAGCATAGTGGTCTTGCAAAAATATAGATAAAATGATAAAATATGTAATGATTTAACATCGCTGAAAATTGCCCCACTGCCAAAAAAATGTCTTCTACTTTTGAAAATTCAGCCCAAATTGATCAAAGCAATAAGAAATTTCCTTAGCTGAGAAGTGTATCTTCCACAGAAATCCATTTATTTATTTAGTCATTCATTTACATATCATTCACAATGCAATCATTTAACAAACATATTCTTAGCTATTATTATTTCCACCTTGATTTAATGGCACTGGATAACTGCATGAATGAGAGATTTAGTGAGGTACCTGCACAAGCCAAAATGAATGAAAACAGCCAAAAAAAGAGGGTTGTGTGTCCTGATGACCGCATCTGAGAAAGTAACAGAGGTGTGGCAGAAAGTATGGGTGACTATGACCCATAAGGCCATCACTAAACCATACTCAAAAGATTCCAAGGAAGAAGGCGCCCATCTAGGAGATACCTGTGGGTATGGTAATTATGATGACTGTAGCCAAAGGTCAGAAACTGAGTCCAAGAAAAGTCTTGTGAGAGGTACCCACAGTAATGAGTAGGAGGAACATTTGTAAAATGATAAAACGTTCTTTTTATATTACAAAATTATTCTGTGAACACATAGTACCCTTATAATCATACATTGTGTGATATCACAATTACTAACTCATAGGTCAAAAAGTGGACAATGTATATGAACAAAACTTTGTAGCAGAAAAAAATGTAATTGACCCACAGACACATGAAAAAAAAATTCAGTGTCACCAGCAATCACATAAGTCTGAATTAAATAACCATAAAATTGTCTTTTGTTGTCAAAGTGTCATTTTGGATAAAATTAACAGCACATTGAAGGTGTGTACTGAGATGGGTTTATTCATGTTTGGTGAGAATGTAAAATTATGCAATATTTAAAAATCTATTTGACAATATGTATCAATACCTTCACTTATTATTATTATTTTTTTTGAGTTGGAGTGTCACTCTATCGCCCAGACTGGAGTACAGTGGCCGCTCCTGGTCACCGCAGCCTTGACCTCCTGGGTTCCAGCTATTCTTCCACCTCAGCCTTCCAAGTAGCTGGAACTACAGGCGCGCGCTACCATGCCCGGCTAATTTTTTGATTTATTGTAGAGATGAGGTCTTACCAAGTTGCCCAGGTGGGTCTCGAACCCGCGAGTTCAGGCAATCCACTCACCTCAGCCTCCCAAAGCATGGGATTACAGGCTGAGCCACCGAGCCCAGCTAATACCTTCACTTATATCTTCACTGCCCTTCTTTAAGTCTATAAGGACCCTTCTTGGAGTGCTTCTTGAGTATTTCATTTGAAACTCAGGCAAAGTTGTACCCAAGTTATGTTCGCTACAATATAGTTTATAATAGTGAATGATTATAAACAACTTATAAATTATATACCTGAGGAATGTTTCAATAAATTATATTCTATATAGAACAAATAATATATATATTTTCTTCCAGTGAAGAATAAAAATCAAAGTATTTTTTAAAAGACAGTTTTAAAATCATTTCAATTTTGTATATTTAGCTGAAAGAAAACACATCAATATCCTGCAAGTAGTTATCTCTGAATGGTGGAATTATTAGGAACACTATAATCTTTTACAATAGTGTTATTTGTTTTTGGATTTCTAAATACTGTGTGTAAACCAAGATTGTAAAACCAAGATCAAGGGTGTCAAGTGACTTTCCATTAATTCTATAGCTTTTACTTCAAAGCTCGGGCTTTCGCCCACATCATGCTGAATCCACTGTACAATGTTGCATCCCAAGACAAAGTAGGTTGCCTATGTGAAGCCATGTAACTTGCAGGGACATTTTAACCCAACACAAAACACCTAACAGTGACACTTTCATTTTTCATAAAGATGGGAAATGTCTTCATCTGTTCCCAGAGTCTCATCTAATACCTGAAGGTAAACAATTGCTAGCTCCCACCTCTGAGAACACACAGGTGAGGCATGTTGGTGATGGGGAATAGTTAAGGGTTGGAACAAATAATATGACAGGAATTCGATTAAACATTGGCAAATAGATCCCAGATCATCAGAATTCATGCCCTGAAGAACAGAATTATGAAACTCTCATCATGAAGTATATGTCATTCTCTAAAAATTCACTTTAACTCTCAGGTCTATAACAGCTTGACTTGAGATTTTAATTTAAGTTTACAATATCATACTGGCTTGTATATTTTTAAAAATTTATTTTCAGGAGTTACACATGTGTATTTGTTACATGAACATATTGTGTAATATGGTGGGAATTTGGCCTCAGGTGGCCCAGTCCCCAAATAGTGAACATTTACCCCACGGGTAGTTTACGAACCCTAACCTCCCTCCCCCCCTCTTATTATTGTCCCCAGTGTCTATTATTCCCAGTCTTGTGACTATTTAGCTCCAGCATATGGGTGAGAACATGTGGTGTTTGGTTTTCTGTTTCTGAGTCAGTTTACTTGAGAATAATGATCTCCAAATCCATCCATGCTGCTGCAAAGGACATGATTTCATTATTTTTCATGGCTGTGTAGTATCTCATGGTATATATATACCACAGTTTCATTATCCACTGATTAATTGATGGGCATTTAGGTTGATCCCACATCTTTGCAATTGTGAACTGTGCTGTGATGAACATGCTGGTGTAGGTAGGTGTCTTTGTCATATAACGACCTCTCTTCCATAGGGTAGATACCTAATAGTGGGATTGCTGGATCAAGTACTTTTAGTACTTGAGTAATCTTCATACTACTTTCCATAGAGGTTGTACTAATTTTCACTCCACCAACAATGTATAGGTGTTCCCTTTTCTCTACAACTGTGCCGTCATCTATTGTTCTTTGGTATAAGGTGATACTCATTGTGGTTTTAATTTGCATGTCTCATTTGCACTTACTTAATATATAATTTAATAAGGAAAACTTCTGTTTTCTATTTGAAAATTTTCAGAATGTGTGCTACTGCTTTTTGTGAATAGTCTGATTAGCCCTTCCAAATGCAAATAGACGTTTGAGGTCAAAATATGATCCCTGAATTTTAGTTCATAATTCTGCAAGTAATTTTCATTATATTATAAGGATCATTTCAAGACTCCCAGGAAGATACACTGTATTTAATTTTCTAAAATTCCTTTGTAAAAAATGTCTTGGAAGACAGAATAAATAAATTCTTAGATATTAATCCACCTCTAACAGAGGTTTTGTTCCTATATTTTCCAAAAATAATATATTATGTTAAAAAAACTATATTGTTTTATAGAAACACATAAATAATATAGATTTTAAAAGCGTAATTTACATATATCATTATTCCAGTTTTATAAAACATTGCATGTATTTGTAATATGCTATGATATTGGACTGGGAAAATATGCAGAGATATAAACAATATAGAATTTGTAAAATTAAAATTAAGTAACTCCTAAATTGACTCACAGATGAGGGAAGGAGTAAGGGTTATAATTCTATATCGTTTATATGTTCTATAAGCAGTATAAAATTTTGTCTATCTTCTTAATAAAAATCAGATATAATGTTAAAACCTGATATTGCTTATGTGCTTCTATAAGACAATACAATTTTAGATATAAAACAGAATTATTTATAATTTTAGAAAATACAAAATAGGCAACAAAAATTTATCTATAAACCAACCACAAAGAGGTAACCATTATTAATGCGTTATTTCATTGTGTATTTCTCGTCATTATAAACAACGGCAAATTTGCTTTTTGGCCTCGCCCTTTTAGTCACTCTGCATTCCCTTTTACAAACGGCAGTGTCAGAAAGCTCAGTATTTTCTTTGTCTCAAGGACAATATTCTACAAAACTGATTCCTCGATGAAGTCCTAGAAGGGTACACTAACGTGGATGCTCCTGGGGAGCGGAAGAAAAATGATGATCATCACCAGGAAAACACGAGCACCATCTGGATGGGACCAGGGCTTCTCTGTGGGCCCACATCGGCTCAGTCACCCCTTCACCACAGACCCAGACCTGATGGGTTTCTAATACAAACAGCCACCTGGAAGCATCACTCTGCCTAAACCCAGCTGTGCTTTCATTCTGAGGTTTTTATTCTCTCGTACTTCAGTGTCCAATGGCTCTTCTGTCTGATGTCAGCTTCTGAATTACCTGACGTATGATCCCATTAGAGAACTGCAGTGATGGTGTAAATGATTATCGGAAACCTGCAGCATTGGATGCAATCAAGTCTCTCCTGGTCCCTCGCTGTTCATCATTTTTTTCCCAAAGAGCATTCATTTCCAAGCACTTTTCCCTATTCATTCTTAAATCTTAGAATTTAAACTCTCAGGTATATTTACATTTAAATGGAGTGCTGAGGCCTATTGGTATTTGAAAAAGCTTTCAAGGTTTTTAATGAACTTCTAAAAGGTTCTTGGGTTGCAGCTTTGCCAAGAATAGGTCTATTCTGAAAAATGAGAAGGCTGAATTTAATTTAGAACTACCCAGTCTTCAATCCAGAACACATAAGGGCCTTCAAAAATCTGCAATTATTCCCCCAACTCCTTAGGTTCACATTCAAGGCCATTGCTGGTTAGTCCCCTACCTACTTTGTCAAGCCCATCTCTCACCTCACAAAAGCTACACTGCCCGGCCCTTTCCTCTGCAGATGCCCTTGCATTGCCATTATCATTCTCTTTCTTCCTACTTTCCCCTCGGCCTGTAACATCCTTTCTCTGCTCTGTACCAATGGTCTTTTCCAAACTGATGGGCTAAGCTCAACATCACCTCCATCATGTATCTCCTTTTAATTGCCTTAGGATGATTTAGGAAAAAATGTATAAACTAGTTCCCAGAAATTTCTGATTTAATGTTTTACATGAGCACTCAAAAATCATATAAATAAGGCACATTATTATAGCTTTATTTTTGGTAATGCGAAGCTTATGATTTATTTTGCATGACCTCTGTGTTAACAAAGTCATGTTTAGGAAGTTCTTGAAACATAATTGATGCCTCTCACCAGTTGTGGAAATTAAACCAGTTTCTTTCTCCCTTCCTCAGAATTCTCATCCAAATCACAGGTTTAATAAAGCATTCATGAAAGTGTATACTGTGAGGATTAAATGAGGAAACATAAGAAAAGATCTTGAAACAATGCCTGGCCAATATCAATAGCTCAAAAAAGCTAATTACTTTTTTTTATTAACAAACATTCTCTTCTCTGTTACAAGCTCATCCTAGTTAGCTTTGTTGAAAATAGAATTGCATGCACCTGTGAATGTGTGTTGCCTTCCCCAAACACTATTTACTATTTGAGGTTAAGAATAATATTCTCACAAAGCCAAAGACTATGCATGGTGCATTATAAGCTTTTAATACACTGTATATGCAATGCCATCAAATTAAACCTCCCTCAAAATAAGCTCTGTCCTATTGTTAATGGCCTCATACTTGTTTTTATCTCAACAAATAATCACTAAAGAATGTGAGTGGCAAAGCAAGTTTTTGATTTTTCAATGAAAATCATTACCACTTACCCTCACTCCACTACTTCTTTAGGGAAATGAAAATGAACAAGAGTATTTCTCCAAAATGACAAGTTTGTCTCTTTAACTTTGGCTGCTTTATTTTTCTTTGGAGAGCAGATCACGATAGGGTGCATATTATAGACAGATGACATTTCTTTTTCTAATTTAGATGAAAGAACTCTGAAATATCGGTATTTGGTTGAGCATACTGGGCTGTTCCAAACTAAGACTTTTGATCTTGAATGCAGACCTGCCAGGACTCTGTAGTTCAGATTGATGGATAGTATTGCCAGCATCATATTTTCATTATGTTTTGCTCTCCTGTTCTGTGTACCAAACCACCACTAAATCACAGATAATAAATGCTGAATAAAGTAAAACCTCTGTGAATTAGAAATGAGTCCTTTCATTTCTTTATTCACTTTCCCTATGTCACTTTTTATATCATTCATCTGATTTTCCCAGCTTCCCTGTATATTCTTCATTTTGACCTTTCTTTAGATTCTTTACATTTTAAAGAAGGCAGCATGGGGAGCCAAAAGAGCTTTGAGCTCAAAGTCAAGAAAACTGGCGCTGGCCTCAGATTTGCTTTCAACTTGCTTTGTGACCTTGGGAATCTGTTTTCTTACCTACTAATAAGCAAAGTGTACCACACAATCTTCAAACCACTTGCAATGATCTCTAATTTCTGATTTTTATCTAGAGATTTTCCTTCTTTACCCTCTGTTCTGAAACATGAATACTTTCTCCATTTTTTCCCATTTTAACCAGTACTTTAATTATGTTCCTTTCTTTCCTATATTCTATCCAAGACTGTTTTGAAGATTAATGAAACTATATGCATTAAATATCTTAGAATAATCTCTTTGTTCATTCTCTCTTTAATCTGCCTTCTCTCCTCCCTTTATAACATTCTTGTTTCTATCCTTCTCTTTATTCTAAAGTCATCTTTGGTTCATCCACTATTTCACAACCCCAATACATTGGTATTCTGTTAAAAATTTCTTCAACAAATTTACAGCTACAGTGGGTCATGCACTAGGATGAGTGGGGTTTTAAAGGGTCCAATAAATAAAATTCCTATTTTCTTCCTGAGTTTGAAACCAGTTAAGAAATAAAACAGAGAAAGTGAGAGGTGAAGATCGAAGTATCCTGATAAAGCTGTGGAAAGATGCTGATTTTAGTCCGTTAGTCAAATGCCCAAAGGGAGAAGACTGACATTTTCCCAAATGCTTCTCCCAAACTCACCAAGCAGCTAAGTTTCTTTTTTGCTCCTGGGAGAAAGTAAGTGTAGGAGCTGGAATAAAAAGAGACAGACCAGGGTGTTACTGATGCAAGCTCTGCCCCAAAGGAACAAGAGAATTAGAAATAATAGTGGCCACTGAGAAAAGGGACTGGCAATATGTCAGTAAACCAAACAGCCATAAGCATTACTCTTATGTAGAAGAAGGTAAAATTTGAAAAATATTTAGAAGTGGGGTAAATGTGCAATGCAGAAATAGAATATGCAATATGAATATAAAGCAAGGAGGTTTACTTCCTTTGGGGAGTCAAAGAAAGTTTCTCCCAGGAAGTGATGAGAAGAAAGAAGACAAAGAACTAGTGGGTGAGATTAGAAGACTATCTCAGGTCATGAACACACACACAAACACACACACACACACACACACACAAAGGCTCATGGCATATTTGGAGAGATGAGGTGTGGCCAGAGACTGCACAGTGGCAGGTAAGTGGTACTGGTTGAAGAGGAAGAGCAGGGAAGAACCCAGATCATGTCATTTAAAGCATAAACTATATCTTAATGTCATATTGAAGAGACTTTGTGGAATTTCAAGCATTTGTAAGATATTCAAGTAAAGGTGTTCCACTTAACAACTAAGTGTGGGCCGGGCTTGGTGGCTCGGCCTGTCATCCCAGCACTTTGGGAGGCCGAGGTGAGTGAATTGCCTGAGACCGCGGGTTTGAGACCAGCCCAGGCAACTTGGTGAGACCTCGTCTCTACAATAAATCAAAAAGTAGCCAGGTGTGGCAGCACATGCCTTTAGTTCTGGTTACTTGGAAGGCTGAAGTGGAAGGATCGCCTGAGCCCAGCAGGTTGATGCTGGGGTTGGGTGGTCATGAGTGTGCCACTGTACTTCAGCCTGGGCAATGGAGTGAGGTTCCAACTCAAAAAAAAAAAGCGTGGACATCTGAAAAGAAAGTCATGTAGGGTATACAAACATGAAAATCATTAACAAATATATTATTGCTGCATCTCAGAAAATGACATAATTGTCTACTGAGTAAACACTATGTGAACAGAGGAGGATTTCAGAGAGATCCTGAGGATTCGAACATTGAGTGGCTGAGTGGAGGTGGCAAGAGAACTAGGGTAAGAAGTATTCAATGAATGAAATGTTTGGATGTAGAAGAGGTCACCACTATCTAATGCTGCTGAGAGGTCAAGCAAGATGATAAGTTGACAGTGGACATTGGATATGGTCAATAACTCTGGCAACACTAGCAAGAACAATTTCAGTGGCATGGCAGACATGAGGAAGCCAAAATTGGACAAGGTTTAAGAGTGTTTCTGGAACAAAATTTTCACCTCAAACATTTTAGGGTTTATTAATAAATGAGTAGCGATGAAAGGAATGTAGGATAAAGGGAAAACTGATTGTGTCTTTCTCTTCCTCACTATGCACAAAAAGAAGAAAAAAAGAAAAATGGGTTCAGATTAAGGTGAGTTTGTGAATTGATTATGCAAATGTCAAATATATTTAGTTTTATGGTTTTCAACTTTCTACAAATTAAGAGAAAGCGATATTGATCAAGAATGGGTGGAGAAGGGGAGGGGTCTGACTTTACAAATACAGAACAGAATGACTAAAGTGAACAATTGGGATTCATTCATCCTTAGAATTTTTAAAGAATATTTAATGAATGAAAAAAAGGGCAAAAGCATAGATATAAAGTTTAGTGCAGACATAGGTATAAAAATAGGCATTAAAGCATAATCTGTAAAGAGAACATAGTAGATCCATTGAATTCCTGTGGGTTTTAAGGAACTGGATATTCCAATGAGGTAAAAACAAAACAAAACCCTCAATGATAAGTGAACAAAATGTAAGACTAATGTATTATCAATAGAGAGTGTGGGATCTGCATTAGCAAGTTCAGAAGCAGAGCAATTTCCAAGTATAATATGCTGCTCGCTGGTCCCAGGGTGACATCTCAGGTGTGATAGAAGGAAGGTCAAAATATATGAAGGGACATTTATGTAGATTTTTTTATATCTCTTAGTTGTATGACAGAGTATGGGTTGAGATGAAATATCACAAGACATTTGTCAAAGTCTTAAATGCGTAGGGGGTATCTTCCTCCTCAATTCTCTCTCTCCATCTAGTGTTAGTAGATATCCTGTTTCCCCCCCACAGAGACAACGCTGATGTGAGTGCAAAGAAACCCCTATCTCATCAGACATATGCCAAGAAGGGGAAATAGTATGGTGGTATCTTTCACATCACTATTGCAGCTGATATATCTGATACCCCTTTTCCTTGTATTCTGTTCTTTTATGTTAGGAGTGAAAACTTCTGGGAAGGATATCAGTAGGATGAATCAGGGTGAATACAGCTGATGGTAATAAGTATGAGGGTAGGCAGTGAGACAACACGGGTAAGGCAGAGTAACTGTGACCTCAACACGGTTCTGCAGAGAATAAATGTGATTTATATGGTAAGATTAGCCTAATATTCTTCCTTAGTATAGAGAATTCTAGTTTCTGAAAACCTGATAAAGGGTACTCAGTGAAGTTGCAATCACCTCTGTTTACTTACACATACATCTAGTCAATGATTTCGTTTTGGGGTTTTGCACTGAGGATCATGAGTATAATTATAATGATAAATTCATTGGTTAAAGAAATAAAAGATAGTCAAGGAGAGCCACACATGGTCTGGGGATGATAGATTATGAACCAAAGGCTATGGCGATTCAATTCTGTGACACTGTTGTCTGCAAGTGTAAATAATTGAATAGAAATATTGTTCTTTACTTGCAAGGCTGGTAAAGAGTCAAGAGTTTTGTAGCAGACTTTTCAATTGCAGCTATAGAAAAAGAAGCACACGCATCGTAGTGATCATGGCAATGTAAAATGGTGCTTGATGTATCATGGTTATTTGGCATACTCATCTGAATCACAAGGGTCATATACTTTGATGCAGCAATCCCATTATTCAGCAAACATGCCACTCTATATTTAATGATGTGTGTGTGTATGTGTGTGTGCATTTCACAGGCACATTTCAGCAGGTTGTAAACAACCTAACTGTCCATCAGTGACATTTCAGCGGATTGAAAACAACCTAAATGTCCATCAGTGAGATATCAGTTACATTATGTTACTTAAAACCATTCATTGGTACTTAAGTAGCCATTAAAATTAAGGAAGGTTTTTATGCAGTGATAATAAATTTGAAGATGTATTTTAAGTAAAAAGAGTGCAATGCAGAATAGAATATATAGTATGTAGTGCATACTGCCATTTATATAAAAATGATAGGAAAAGGAAATATAGCCATGTCTATAAAATACTGAAAGAATAAAGGGATATAAGAAACTTGTCAGTATTGCCTGTCTTCATATAGCCTTCTCTTTTAAATGTTGAAATATGTGAATATTAGCAACTAAACAAGAAATGTAATGTCATCAGACAGAGAAATCTCTATGAAAGTTAGCTTTATGTATTGAGTGGGT
Organism: Tarsius wallacei; assembly: GCA_963574415.1. NCBI lineage: Eukaryota > Metazoa > Chordata > Mammalia > Primates > Tarsiidae > Tarsius > Tarsius wallacei. Next base: position 12,986 of record CAUYQG010170511.1, on the reverse strand, counting down.
TTTCTTCTCTCCTTTTCTTTTTCCTTCATTTATTTCCTCTCTCATTGTTCTTATTCTTTCTTCTGACCTAATGCCTGTTTCTCTCACACTCCTTTCTCTCTCTCTTCATTGCTTTCTACTTTTGCAACTGGTGGGTCACAGAAGAGTAGTTTTTGAAGTTCTGCTAGGGCAAAGACCATTTTTCCCTTCATGATTGCACCCACCAGAAACTTTGCAGCCGTCATCTTCTTTAATCACTGTCTTCTCCTTGGCATTGCCTTGCTGCCTTGAGCAGGTCTTTTAGGGATCTGACTCAGTCCCACCTCTGCATTATCTCCTTTGATACTCTACTCTTCCTTCTTTTTTATCTAGTTTCCCTGTAAATAATCCTTTTGATGCTTGACAATGCCGTATTGCAAACCCCCCCCACCCCGCAATTTTCTCCATTCTAATACACAGGATCATTCTCAGTACAGTTCAGTACTAAGTTTTTACAAATGTCTAATCTGAAACTAGGATGGTCCATGTATATTTTATGCTTTTTCCTTGAAGGTAAACTGGAAAGGCTTTAGAAAACTAATTATTTATTAGTAGCCTATTCTAATTATGTACTCAAGTGACAGAGACCAATAAGACACGAACCTTCACCTTACTGAGGGCACCCTATGAAAACCTGTGTAAAACAAGGGGGGAAGGTAACCCCCTTGGGTTCCCTCCCACTGTGGGAGCTTTTCTTTCTTCTCAGTAAATCTTGCTTTCTTTATAAAAAACGGGGGGGGAGGATAGGCAGATATGAGCATGCAGAATCTTATAAATGCAGCAGTGAGAAGATCCAGTGAACAATGGGGAAGTTTTTTTAAAAAGCAGTCATTAACACTGTTTGTAAGCAAAAAAGAAAGCTTTACAAAGGAGAACATTCTTTATTTGGATACATAAGAATGAATAACGTAGAGATGAAAAAATAGCATCAGTGAGTCTAGCATGTACAAAAACATAAATATTTATAATATAATTCTTTGTTTAGGGAAAGTTTTAAGTTCTGAAGTATGGCTGAAACACGAGGTTAGTGACTAGAGGAAGGGATTTGTAATGCCGGGGATGGGAATATAAAGACAGTAATAAGGTATTAAAAGGGTAATAAGGTAAAAGGGTATTATGACCAATCTAATATGGGTGGTGATGATTAATTTATGCATCAACTTGATTGGGCCAGGGGATGCCTAGATAGCTAGTAAAACACTATTTCTAGGTGGGTTGGTGAGGGTGTTCTGAAAGATATTAATATTTAAATTGGTGGACTGAGTAAAATAGATCCACCTTCACCTACATGAAGAGGTCTCATCTAATCAGTTGAAAACCTGAACAGACCGTAAAGGCAGAGAAAGGTTGAATGAACTCTGACTGGCTGCCTGAACTGAAAACTGTTATTCTCTTGCCTTCTGCAGCCCTGGTTCTCAGGACTTCAGACCTAGACTGGAATACATAAGTTCCTTGTCTCTCAGGACTTTGAACTACACCACCAAGTGTCCAACTTCTCAGTCTCCAAAATCATCACATGAGCCCTATAATAAAATCTCTCTCTCTCTCTCTCTCTCTCTTTCTGTGTGTGTGTGTGTGTCTGAAGGAGATGTGGTTCTTTTTCTCTGGAGAATATATGTGTGATGCTGCTAAAGTCCCATCATTTTTTCTTAACCACTTAAAATACTTAGGATCACACATTACAGATCAACATATTAACCCCGCGTTACTCTTAATTTTGGGAAACCACAAATTCATGTTTTTAAGGGAAGATGTACATGGAACTAACTATGGAAAATACATGGGCATTAGTCATTTGCAGGTTGCTAACCTCACTGGATGAGCATAGATGGGTCGATACTTGGATACAGAAGATGAAATAGGAAACTTGTTCTAAAAAGACCTGGACACCATTTTAATGACTTGTCTTTCTATCTGAGATACCCATTTTACCTGCACATGCAACTTAGATGATGCACAGAGATTACACTTTCTAATTAGAGAGAAAAAGAGAGAGGAGAAAGGGCAAAACAAATTGCAAGACACGGTTGCAGTAAAATGCTTGTAGTTACACGTAAATTAACAAAGAGAGTAGACTTACTTTTTGCTCCTGAATGCAGAGAAATTTTGTTAATTCATTGAATTCAATAAATCATTCAAACAGGAGCTATGTTGTTTGCATGTTTTCCTCTTTCTCTCTCTCAGCAATTGATGATATCAGCATTGGGTTAAAATATAGAATTTAGTAGAGAAAAATTTCCAAGTCTTTCATTCTCCAGCTTTTGTGTGGTGTCATGTCAAGAAATCCTGTATCTTCATTTCAGAATGCTACAGGAGAAATCATAAACCTTCCAGAGACAAACTCCATTTCTCCATCCATATCTGATAAAAGAAGGCTGAAAAGGTCTTAGGACTTGAGTTTCTTTAGTTCTCAAATTGAGTCACGTGCCTAGAATTAATGCCTTACTTCCACTTACCTTTCCATCCTTTTTTTGCTTGCTTCATTTTAAAATAACTCTGAAGTTTAGAGGTGATTACACGTAATCTACTTTTAAAAGTGCAACATTTAATTGCCTTTTAATTCATAAAAATAACTTTGATTTTGAAATGCTGAAGGGTATTAAAGGCTTTAGTTCAACTTATTCAGTTTTCAGATACACAAATAAATAGTACTATGAGTTCTGAGAATGAACCCTGTGTCATGAATCAGGTGAGCTTGGTTTTTCCAGAAGCTTTGCAGTCTGTATGCCATTTGATAAGTCACCTTCTATTTCTGGACCTCAGTTACCTTACATGTAAAATTGGTGTGGTGTTTTAGAAGATCCTTATAATTCTTTTCTATGCTGCTGTTCTGTAAATTTCTCTCTCTTTCTCTCTCTCTCTTTCTCTCTCTCTCTCCACACACCACACACACACACACACACCCCACACACACACTTCTCTATCCCAAGGTTTGGGCTATGGGCTAAGTCTTGTAGTATTATATTCTCTGATCCCTGCCTTCAAGGTCATTATCTATTTATGAAAATTTCTGGGATCCAAGAATCCTCTAAAATTCCATACAGAATTGTTTAATTGTGTATACAATTATCTCTAGCAAAAAAAAACCTGTTGCTTACAGTAAATTCATATAAAAGACTCTAACTCCCGAAACTTGAGAACTACAAGTTTTGTTTGTTACTGAAAACTAATATACTGTTTACTTTATTGGTCTAAACACTTAAGGTCCTTTCACTCATGGATATTGCATTTTAAGAGGGAAATAGACAAGCATTATCAAACAAATACATAAACAAGCTAATGTCAAATGGGGATAAGTGATTCAAAAATGAAACAAAATAAAATAAAATATTATAACATGATGGAAAAGGCACTTTTTAGATTGAATACTAAAGGTGACCCTCTAGTAGAGTAATGACAGAAACATGGTGAAATAGGAAGCCCTTGATCTTTCTTCCTCCCCAGAACATACCAACTCAGTCACAATTCCCTTTGTGAGAAATCAGAAACTAATTGAAAATTTCCCTTACTTCAGGAGAACACAAAACAAAACTCACCAAAGTTGGCAGAGAGATTTGGAACATCCTAGCTCAAGAAATCCTGCTCCTGACATAGTGTCATACAATCAGGAGGATACTCTCATCTCCTAGCCTCATCTGGAGGAGAGAAGGCGGCTGGCTCACACATTCAGCATTCTTTCCGAGAAGGTTCCTCAGAAGACTGGCTCTGCCTCACCGGTGTTGGAGCTCTGATAAGTAGGGCCGAAGTCTAGCCTCCCAGAAAAAATAAAGGCAGAGGGTTGGGATGGTCTCCTTTATTCAGCACAAGTAAAGAAAATTTCTGGGTGGAAATAGAAAGTCCAGAAATAGATCTACATATACTCATGTAAGATCAACTGAGCTTCTCCAAGTGTTCCAAGAATGCACAATGAGGAAAGGATACTCTATCCAACAAATAATGTTGAGAATACCCAATATCAACAGGCACAATAGTGATACTGAACCCTTATCTTAAACCATACATTAAAAAAAACTCAAAATGAGTTAAAGACTTACATGTAAGAGCTGAAACTGTAAAACTTATAGAGTAAACATAGAGGAAAGTCCTTATGACATTGGTCTTCTAATGATTTAATGGATATGACATAAAAAGCACAGACAATAAAAACAAAATAAATAAGTGGTATTATATCAAACTAAAATGCTTCTGCAAATCAAATGAAACAATCAACAAAGTGAAAAGTCAACCGATAGCATAACAGAAATAATTGCAAACCATATATCTAATAAGGAGTTAATTTCTAAAATACATGAAAAATTGCTACAATTCAGTAGAGCCTCTCAGTGGACAGAGCAGAAGATGCAAAATTTTCAAGGCAAAAGCAAGCTGCACTGTTCCAAGAAAAAAAGGAGAGAGACAGAGAGAGAGAGAGAGAAAGAGAGAGAGAGAGAGAGAGAAGAGAAGAGAAGAGAAGAGAAGAGAAGAGAAGAAAAAAAACTCAGACAACAACAAAATATCAGTTAGCCTGATTAAACATGGGCTAAGAAATTAAATAGACATTTTTCCAAAGAGAACATAAAACTGTATCATATTTATACGAAAAAATGTTTAATATCATTAATTGTCAAGGAAATGAAAATCAAAATTACAATGAATATTACCTTATACTTGTCAGAATAGTTATCATCAAAAAATAAAATAAAATAAAAGACAAGTGTTGGTAAGTATGTGGAAAAATTAGGACCTGTTAGTGGCCAAGCAAAATGGTGCAACCACTATCACAAACAGTATAAAGGTCTCCAAATAAATTCAAATAGAAATACCTCACAGTCCAACAATCTCACTTTTTGGTATTTATTTTTAAAAATTGAAATCAGGATATTGAAGAGGTATCAGCACTCCCATGTTTATTACAATAGTCAAGATGTGGAAAAACCCCAAGTGTCCCTCAACAGATAAGTGAATAAGTAAAATATGGTATATATATACACTAGAATATCTTTCAGCCTTTACAAGAGAAGAAAAAAAGGAAATTCTGTAATAAGTGACAACAATGGTGATTCTTTCTGACATGCTGAGTGAAATAAGTCAGTCACAGGAAGAAAAAGACTGCATGATATAATTTCACATACATGAATTACTTAAAATAGTCAAATTTGTAGAACCAAAGCATGCAGTGGAGTTACCAGGGGTGGGAGAAATGCAGAATTGCTGATAAAGGGTATAAAGTTTCAGTCAAGTACGATAAATATGTTTTAGAGATCTGTTGTACAACTTTGTACTTATAGTCAGTAATAATTCATTGGGCACAGTTTCTTTTGGGAGGATAGATCTCATGTGAAGTGTTCTTACCACAGATAAAATTAATAATAATAATAGCCTTCTGAAGAGGGGAGATTTGATTTCACACATTGAGTTCAGAATGCCACAAATGAGGCAACCATGAGAAGGTATGAGGGTAGAGCCTCTCAGTAGACAGAGCAGAAGATGCAAAATCTTCAAGGCAAAATCAAGCTGCACTGTTCCAAGAAAAAAAGGAGAGAGACAGAGAGAGAGAGAGAGAGAGAGAGAAAGAAGAGAAGAGAAGAGAAGAGAAGAGAAGAGAAGAGAAGAGAAGAGAAGGGAAGAGAAGGGAAGTGAGAAAGAGAGAACATAAGGAGGAAGAGGACAAAGAGGTAAAAGAGAAAGCCGTGAAGAGAGGAGAAAAAGGACTGTTTTGGTCAAAGCAGAGTGAAGAAGAGAGGGTAGGCAACTAGATTAAGTAGAGCCTGCTAAATTATTCTAAAGTGTTTGGATTTTCTTCTAATCATGGCAGAAAGCTGTTGGTAAGTCTTAGATATGAAAGTGATATGCCCTGATTTACATTTTATAGAAACCACTAGAACTGCCATGAGGAGAAGAGAGTATAGTAGGAAATTGGAAACCAGTGAGAATAAAAATGCGTGATCGAGGCGACAGAGGACAGCAGCTCAACACGAGTGTCTGTGGGGGAGGCAGAGTGAAGACAGAGTGAAGTAGACTGGCGTTGGAAAGCGTTTTCAGCTAAACTCACTTGGACTCACTGATGGATTGGCTATGAAGGCAGCATGTGGAGTGACAGAAAACAGGGTAATGCAAGGATAATTCCTAGAGTACCGGGACTAAGTTCTGTTTGTAACAAACTTATGAGAACACGATTGCGTATTATCTCTGGGGAAATATATTTAGAGGACAGTAAGACCACTGATAATCCAGAGACCAATAAGTGTGGAGCAATAATAATAACCAACTTTTATTGAATAAGTATTATCACCTATTATTAAGCTTATTTTACAAGTTAGAAAAAAATAAGGTTAATGTGTCCAAGACCACACAGTAAAAGACTATACTCTTTCTGCTTCTAGTAAATTTTTAACATAATGAGTGACTTTTTTTGACCATAATAACCACAAAATTAGTAGGGACAATACCACAGAAACAAGGGGAGAGCATTCAAATAACTAAACATTAGCAGGGGTCTCCTGTCTTTTAAGAGAAAACAGGATTGGCTCCAATGCAACTGTATTGCCTCTGAAAATTTAATACTCTCTCCCAGGGTCCCAAGGGCCATGTCTGCTCACTGCTTATTGTCATTTATCCCACTGATTCTTTATTCTTATGTGTTTATCTCCTCTCTTGGTTATTTCCCCTCTTTTTTCCCAGTCTGCCTCAGTCATGAAACACTACTTCTTTTCCTAGATTTTCACCAAAACACCACTCACAGAAGGCATTCACACAGAGGAGAATTTTACAGGAAATTTAAATGCAGTGGCAGAAATGAAGTACAAAAAAGGAGAGCAATATCTATAATTGAACATTAAATATTAAACAGCCCTGCTATTTAAAAGCTTTCTTATTTACACCTGCAATAGGTAGTTCTCAATCCCTCTCTCCCCTTTCCTGTCTGTCTCTCTCTTTATTTTTTTTATTTTCTTTTTGTCCCTGCCCTCCTTCCCTTTCTTCCTTCTTCTCACATTAAATGTTCATCTTTCTATACACCACTGCACCTCCCTACAAATTGCACCCGTCTTAATTTCCGGGATTCTTCTATAGCTCTGGATATACAGTGACTTAATGATCTCTGTGTCACTCTGTCAAATGTTGAGTTTGTCTCCAAGCAGATCTATTAGAGAGAGCTCTTGTAGAAAAGAGCTTTCCCCCCTGAGAAAAATTCTGCCTTCCCTTTGAGCGTCATGAGTTTATTTTCTCTTATATCTCTCAGAGGCTTTGCTTTCTTTCTTCCTCATTCATCATCTCTTTTTATTGTATACAAATGCATAAATAAATGCATTTCTTAGGAAAAAATTGACTCTGTCTTTGATAATCACCTTGAGATTGTGTTTCTATTGTTTCTACTGTTCTATCCACAAAGCTGAGTTTTAGTGCTTGTGGCTGAAGTTAAGACCTCACCGTCTATCAGTATAAAAATAGACTTACAAAAGTCACAGCCAATGTGAATCGCCTGTCAAGTTGAGTATGTCAGGTTGGGACAGGTCTGTCCTTTTGTTTTATGCTGTTCAGGTAAGGTTGACAGTATCAATATATTTGTAAAGTGTGTATATATTATAAGTACATGTCAGGCTTTTTTTTACTCATCTGCATCTTTGGTCATCCCACTTTCTAGTCATTTATATTCCTGGATACCAAATAAGTCATCTTCAGGTACCACTGTAGTTTTCCTATTTCTGAATTCAAGAACTTTTTGTAACCTGCCCATAGATTATGGAGCCTGAAGACTTGACATCATATCTTGACTCCTTAACCCAGAACCTATATGACCTTGGTCAAGTTACTTACATTATCAAGTTTAGTATCCATCTCTGTAAAGTAGGCACATTCCCAGGCTACACTACAGGCTTATCATAAAGATTTATTTTAGAAGTACATAAAAAAGCTTGTAAATGCTAATATGTTATTTGACATAAGTTTTAATTTTCTTCATATGATGCAACCCAACCTTTTTGTCTGCTGTTTAAAATCTCAATCCTTATATTTTCAACTTCCCTCTTCTTGTACTCAAAGGAAAAAATCTTTGTGCAGAAGGCAAAGCATGGCCAGCTGTTATTGACATGGATCCCATTGTTCATAAAGCATATAATCTTGGAAGAGCTTCCCAACTTTGCTGAATATCAATCTCAATGCCAATAAAATGCTTACTCTTACAAGCATACCTACCACCAGTGTTAATTCTTAAATTACACAAATTGATTGTAAGTAATAAAAATCCAACAAAAGACAAAAATAGGCTTTGTAATGCTTTAGAGGTTTCACTGTGCCTAGCAACGTCTTAGATATATCTTTTTAAAAAAACTTCTCAAGCTCAACATATCCAAAGTAGAATTCACTCTTTTCTTACCAAGCCACTATTATAGCCTCAGTTTCTGCAAATAGTCTCAATCTTCTAATGCTAGAAACAATTACGATGATTTTACAATCTTCTCTCTACTTCACATCCTGTCAGAAACCAAATCCTATTGATTCTACTGATTAAATAGTTTTAAAATCCTCCCACTCTCTGCTGTGACTCTTTTTTAATTTAGATCTTCAAAATTTATTTTCTGAATAATGAGATCAACCTTCTTTCTGGTCTTTCTGACTTCAATTTATTTTCATTATGTTATTCTACCTATCATATAGTTACCAGAATGAATATTCTCAAATTGAAATCTAATTTGAGTTTAAACTGCTTTAATGTGCACTATAGTTTAAGCATGACTTTGGAACCAAACTGCCTGAGAATAGCCACTTGTCATCTCTGTTAGCTCAGTGGAACGATCTCTCTGTTCTTTCAACTTCTTGAAGAGGTGACCATGAGTTTGTACCTCTTAGAACTCTGACTTCGGGAGACATCAGATGAACTAATGACTCTAGACATTGCCCTCTGAAATTTACCACCACATTCATGCTGAGACCATGTCTCCCCCAGCCTTCTTGCAGGAAATGACTAAAAACAGCAGGGATACTACTAACACAGACCCTTTCCTGGGAATCAAGGAATTCTCTGATATCTGTCTCTAGTCTGACGATTCCTTATTGGTTTTATGGAACTTCTTCAGACTGTATCATAGTTTTAAAATCTTTGACTCAACAATTCTTCTTTCTGTGACTCCTTCACTAGGGTTAGACCTGTGTTGTGGTCTGATAGCCCTTCTAGCCTCCCCTGGATACCTCTCCGTTTTCTCTGACAGGTGTTTTTCCTGATACATTCCTTGATATCTAACCTTATCTTGACATTTGCTTCTTGAAGGAGTTGGACCAAACCACTTCATCTTTAAAATGAATATAATAAGAGTACCTACTTTAGAACATTATTAGGAGGATCAAACATAATATAGACATAAAGCACTTCTAACAGATTGTGATGTCTTTTCTGTGATATAAAGGTATTTGCTGCTGTTAATCTCATTATTAATTTACAACTCATTCAACATAGCAAAATCTTTATGAATCAAAATTTTTAATATACATGATTCCCTCTGCCAAAGAAAAAGAAATCCTTTTATTCCAACCATGAAAAGTAATACTTACCCTTCAGCGTACAGCTTTGAAATCATTGCCTGTGCAGTGCCTTTTCCAATTCACCTCTCTTTTCCTTCTACAGTTGCATGTATACTATCCATCTGCCACTTCTATTAATATTAATGTTAATTATTTATTTGTTGTTACCTCTAGGGCCTGAGACCTTCAAGGCCTTGGATTTTGTCACATTTATTTTCCTGTAGTACTTTACACAATACCTGGCACATCTTAGAGACCAACAAAGTATTTTTAAAGTTTATTGAGTAAATAAGTGCTTGCACATATGCATCATGTTGATTTGGTAGCAATACAAGAATGAAATAAACCCTAATATTCCTCATGCTGGAACATATGAACTTCCTTTGCTTAAGTGGAATCTATAATGCTTGAAAGTTCTCAAATTTCTCAGTATCAACCTCTAACTCAAAAACTTAGATTTTTGAAATTCAAGTTAAATAGCTGTCCTTGGTTTTAGTGGGAAAGCACCACTAATGAAAAATAGATGCTATTCTTCCATAAATCACATTGTCCTTCTGCAAGTTCCTTCAGGCTTTAACAGGCTGTAATTCTAAGCCAAAGTCACACAGATGCTCTTACTTTCACATTTTTTATTTCATTTTTTCAACATGAAATTTAATGAAGAAAGTCTTGAAAACATAAGGTTGAAAAGTGTAGTTTCTTCACATCTGTCTTAACTTGATACCTCATTTTTTTGTGTCCAGCAAATACTTTTTAGTCAGTGTTTTCACAGACCTAGTTATACTTTCTTATATTAGTACTAGTAAATGAGCAATGATAATGGCAATGACACTTTTCTATTTTAAAAATTATTAAACAAATAGGTATTGAGCACCTACTATGTACCAGACACTATTTTGAGCATAGAGGAAATAATAGTTTAAAAAATTAAAACTTAAATTTTAAAAATGCACAAAAACTTACTTACCTTCATGAAACCTACATTCTGGTAGTGGGAGAGACAATCAGTCAATCATCAGTCAATGCATAGGGTGTCAGATGTTGATTAGTACCATGGACAAGAGTAGAAACTAGAGCAGGTAGAGAATATGATGTCCCAGGGATCCAGGGAATGCAAATAATTTAAAATAGGGAAAGCTTCACAGAGAAGACAATCTGAAATAGTTGGAGGAGATAAGTGGAAGATATCATAAGAATGGCATACCTGACAGAACAAGGAGAAAATACTAAGTCTCTTATATGGGAATATGTCTAGAATATTCCAGAAACATCAAGAAAACAGAGTAGTTGGAACAAAAAACTCTAAAAGAAGAAAGTGGTAGCAGATGATGTCAGAGAGATAACGGGGAGCTAGACCTTCATCATGGTATGGATTCTGAATTGTGCCTTTCTTTTCTTTTTTTTTAACCTTTAATTTTAAAGATGTGGGGTACTATTCAGGTTTAGGTGTACAAATGTTCATTATGCAAGTACCCTTGTTTTTGATGAGGTGTGCCCCCCACTCCCCTGGCAGTTTCCCTTAACTGCCAATCCCACTCCCCACCCCTGGCAGTTTGCCTTCCTTTCTCTCAGTGAAGAGACACTAAGGGTTTTTTGACATCTTTCCAGAGGTTTTGGAGTGTATGCACTGAATCAAAGAACTTTTATGTGATACAATGCCTCAATAGGAATAATACATGGGCCTAAGGACTAAGGGATGGAAGCAGGTATGGCCCTCTTACTGTCACTTCCAGTGGTTCATTCAGAGAGTTTGAGCTTCCTATTTCTGCAATTCTATTCTCTGCAGTGTGATAGGTCCTAATCCCCAAAAGGAGAACATTTTCGCAAGGGTTGTATAGGAAACTTTGGCTGTGCCTGGGCGCTTCAGGTTCCTGGTGTCTAAGGACCAGAAGGCAAGATGAAGAGTCACTGTCTGACAGAGGTAATTAGCCCTAATCACCCGCAGGATGTAGGGCATCTTTTACACAACGAGCTAAATTTGAATATCTTTGGTACCCAAGTAATCAACTAGCCCAGTGATGTTGATAAATGCACAAGTACAGAATCTGTGGCTTGGGAAGTGCATAACAAGAGGTTATGGGAGAGGTGGCGGGTCTGGGCTTGGCCACAGGTAAGCCTCCAAGATCAGCAGAAGTGGTAGCTGAGTAAAGGATAATGGAGATGGATAATATGTTGGATAATGGAGGGTGTTGGATAATGGAGGATGGAGATAATGAGTTTCAACTGTGGTCCCAAGATTAACTGCCATGACAAGGGTTGTAATTTTTCTCACTAACATACCTCGTTTTAGTTACCTGGCAGGAACCTAGAAGGCACTAACCACAAAGGCATATGAAAAGGTGGATGTGAGTGGCACAAGGGATAGATTTTGGAAAAAGCAATGATGAACTATCCAGATCTCCCTTTAAAGAAAAATGTATTGCCTCAATTTTGGGAGGTGTTGTAGATAGCCTTTAGACTGTCAGAATTTTCAAGTCTTGTTCTAAAGCTCAAAACCATGAGCTTCTCAGGGCAATCTATCTGTAATGACTGATTGAGGTGAGGTTATAAAAATCCAGATATTTTAGCCCAAGGAGGAAAGCAAGAGAACATTGTATCTTCAGAACCCCCTGTGGGTTGAATGGAGGTTATCAAGTCGGCATTTCAACTCAACTTTCCCCTCTGCCTAATCCTACTTCCTTTGTCTCCTTTCCACAGGTGTTGGTCTCAAGGGCATTTCATAGGAAATACTCTGTTCGGTAAACTCTGTCTCAGAGTCTGTTTCCCAAGGAACTAGTGTTGCAGGAAATGAGGTGACTACTGTCTTATACAGGGTTTTATTCTAATTACCACCCAGATTGGTTTCAGTATTCAAATCTTATACATGAACAAGGGAATTGAACTGGAAATCGTTCAACTGGTCCAACATAAAATAGCTAGAAAATGTGAGACTTCCTGGGGTTAATGTTAGAAGTCTGGGGAGAGAGAAATAGAAGACCAGAGAAGAAACAAATCAGAAAGTAGTCTGAAGCTGAAACTACATGAAGTGATGCAAACACTGGAAGAATTCTGTGGTGACCACAGAATTTTGCATGACCAAAGGAAGGATTTTTATTAACAAGTTTGACTGACATGCCATTTTACATTGTTTGCCTTATGTGCATTTTTTTCTTCATCTTATTTAACATCCAGTAAAGTCTGCCATATGCAGAGATGTTATATTGTAGATTTTTTTGAAAGGGGCTACATCAAGATTAATAATGTATCAAATTCATTGGAATCAGGAGCTCAGAGTTGTAGGGGACAATGGTAGCATAAGCTCCTGTGAAATGAAACTTAAATTTAATCTTTTTTTTTTTTTTTTTTTTGGTTGGGTTGTAACACTGTTTCCCAGAATGGGGTGCCGTGGCGGGTCCCGGGCCCCGCCCCCGCGGCCAGCTGGGCGCCCGCGGTACATACGCCACAGCCATCCGCGTAGCCGGGAATAAAGGCCC
>CAUYQG010170504.1:0-87687 GCA_963574415.1 Tarsius wallacei | reverse complement strand
TGAGTTGAAGTCTCACTCTGTCGCCCAGATTGGAGTGCAGTGGCCGCTCCCAGCCACCGCAGCCTCGACCTGCTGGGCTCCGGCGATCCTTCTGCCTCAGCCTTCCAAGTAGCTGGAACTACAGGCACGTGCTACCATGCCTGGCTAATTTTTTGATTTATTTTAGAGATGAGGTCTTGCTTGCCCACGCGGGTCTCGAACCCACGGGCTCAGGCAGTCCACTCACCTCAGCCTCCCAAAGGCGCGGGATTATAGGCTGAGCCACCGAGCCCGGCTATTATTGTGTTTTCTAATGAGTCATTGAACAAAGTCCTTACAGATACAGGGTCCTCCTGCTCAGGGAATGGTGCTGGACTAATGACAGCTGCTTGCAGTAGTAAGCGTGAACCCTCTTGGTGCCTGGTTTCGAAGCCTGGAATGTGTTGGGAGTCTGACACTGTTTTATGCCTATTTGGAGAAATTGAAGACCATTCCAGTCACCCATTTACTTTAAACTGCTAGACACAAGACAGCTGCCCACCAAAGAGATTCAGAAAGGGAAGTCTAAGCATGAATGATAAGCTGAAGAGGGCATGTGAGGTAGCTATATATTACCCCATCATCCTATGCCTTGGACTCTTAAGTCTCTTTCCTCTTGCTGGCTGAGAGACTCCAATTCAATACTAAGTCTTGAGCTGCAATGTGACAGGAATAAAGACCAAGTGGGAGAGGGTAGAGCAAGATGGGGATTGAAATTAGGGTTAAACTATAGAAGCTCAATCCATTTGCATCTATTGATGACCAACACATCTATTGATGTGCCCAACACAATATGTAGAAGTCTTCACTAGGAGAGGGTCAAGGAAATAGAAGACCTCCCTGTCTTCTTATGGAAAACCATCTAGAGGTTAAGAAAGTAAAAAGTTGTAGGAGTCACAACTTCTGCCTCTTGGACTCCACCTCACTCTTCATGGTTCCTCATACAGAGTTGTATGTGCAATACCTGGGTCCTTCTATGGCCAGACAACCAATGAGAAAGTGGACCATACTGAGATGTCTCTCTTAAAACAACATCTTACTGCACAAGGGCTGAATAGCTGTCTTGACTGTGTTCATTTTCCCCTCACGATTTTGTTTCAGTTACCTATTGCCTAACCAACAACACAGAACAATAAGTTATTATTTTCCATGATTCTATAGGTCAGGGATTTGAGCAGGGCTCTTAGTGGGGTACAGCTAAGAGCACACACACACTCACACACAGCCCTTGATTACAGGACAATGTTCCCTGGAGGCAGTGTCAAGACTTTACATCAATAAACAAATCTTCAAGAATAGCTTTCTGGGAGGAGACCAGTTGTGGATGGTACAGAAGAACTGTGAACTGTGATCATTCACATTTGTGCATCCATTTATAGGTTTTCAAAGCATTTGAAAAGGAACCATTGCATTTCATCTTCACAATCCCATGACACGGATATTGAATTTTGCAACTGAGAAAAATAGACTTAGAGAGAGTAAGTGACTTCTCCAAGTGGACACAGCTGCTACAATGTCCAAGTTAGGCCTGAACCTGGGACTTTGACCTCCAACTATTACATTTTTTCCATGTCATGAGTTGGTAGAAAAGACTTAGATTTATATATATTCTCATAATGTTGTTCTGCTTACAAAAAAATAGAATAGATTCAGGTATAAATTGGGTGATTGCTGCTATTACTAGTTTTAGGGGAAGCCTTGCCTTCCTGTTTTTCTTGTAAGCTATTTTTCCATCACCACCAATATCATCACTACATATAACACATCTTAGGACGTGTGCTGTTTTTAAGATTTTTAAGATGAAAATAAGATCATAAGGGTGACTTGACTCCTAATCATCTCAAGCCCTGGATTTACCAGTGTCTTCTTCATAGCTGAGAGGCGTCACCTAAAGATTCAGGATCCTATTCCTCAACAGAACCTCGATAAATCTGCCACTCCAACCCCTATTAACAGGATAGGAAGCATACAAATTGTCCAGGACAGAAAGCCAAATATTTTTTTCTTGGAAGAATCTTAGGAACAGATGCGAAAAGGTCTTAGCTCTGTCATTCACCAGCTGTGTGATTTTGGGCAAGTCATGCCCCTCTCTGGGTCTCAGTTTTCTTGTCTTATATAGAGTGATAGTTTTATTAGATTATCTCTAAGATCTCCTCATATTTTGTTTATGACTTTCCATTGTTACACATCCAGTATCTAATATTCTGATTTTCTAGAATCTTCTTTCTGTCTGATTCTTCCTCAGAAAGATTAACTTTCTTCTATTTGTGTTTTGTGTGAGTTCATGATGAATTTCTTAGCAGTTCCCTCTTTGCCTTTAAAGTTCCTGCACCAGGCTATTGTAGAAGAAAGGAAAGTTAAAACCGCCGCCTTTAGCCTGGCCTAAGACAGTTGCAATCTTGTTCCATCCTGCCTGTTCACAAGGTATTTGCCCTTCCTCCTCTCCATGTACCTTCTGTTCCAGCTAAGTCAGTTATTCCTCTATCACCCCCTATTTCCAGCTCAGTTATCTAAAATCATCTACACACCCTGTGACCCTCACTGACTGTTCAAATCCACTCCAGTATTCTTTCTTTCTTTCTCTCTTTCTTTCTTTTTTGAGTCGAAGTCTCACTCTCTTACTCAGGCTGGAGTGCAGTGGCATGCTCACGGCCACCCCACTGGGTGATCCTTCCGCTTCAGCCTTCCAAGTAGCTGGAACTACAGGCATGAGCTACCACGTTTGCCTAATTTTTGATTTGTTGTAGCTATGAGGTCTCGCCAAGTTGCCTGGGCTGATCTCGAACCCGCAGGCTCAAGCAATTCACTCACCTCAGCCTCCCAAAGTGCCGGGATTATAGGCTGAGCCACCGAGCCAGGCCATAGTATTCTTTCTTAACTGAAGCATTAGTTTGACCCTACCACGCTCCAACCTCTGGATTTTCTGGTAAGTTTCAGTATCTTTCCATGTTAAGTTACAAGTTACTGGACTCAGATATCCTGTGCTTCTTTCTTCTGCAACCAGAGTGCCAAGCGCAGGTAGTCGGGTTTTCTGGATTGGAGAAGATATCTGACAGCACCAACGTATTGGCCAACTCCTTCAGAAAAGCCCACCACCCACTTGGGCATCAGAATTGGGAATTGACACTTTGCTGCAATGTCGACGAAGGCCTCAGGCCACATCACACAAGGCTCTCTCAGATCCTTTCAGCTGGACAAGGAATCCCAATGACTGTAAACCATGAGGGGTCACTGTTGGGAAGAGAATGGCAGCGCAGGCTAAGAATGCTGCGCTGAAGACCCTCCCTGCATCACCCAATGCTTATAGCCACAATGGAAGTTCATTTACTCAGATGTTTCCCTCAGATGGAGAACTTTTTAATACCTGCCTCCTTTCTTTATTTAACCAAGTAAAATGGTGCTTTTATTGACCATTTAGCATTTTAAATATTTTTCTGTTTGCTTACAAATACCCTTTGAGCCAGGTGCTGGTCTTATACCTATAATTTCAGCACTTTGGGAGGCTGAGACAGGAAAATTGCTTGAGGCTAGAAGTTTGAGACCAGCCTGGGCAATATAACAAGACCTCATCTCTACAAAACATAAAAAAAATTTAACTGGGCATGGTGGCATGCACCTATGGTCCCAGCTACTTAGGAGGTTGAGGTGAGAGGATTGTTGGAGCCCAGGATTTGAGGTTACAATGAGCTATGATCATGCCACTGCACTTCGGTCTGGGTGACAGAGTGAGACCTTGCCTCTGAAAATAATAATAATAATAATAATAATAATAATAATAATAATAACAATAAATTAAAAACAAACAACCTCCCCCAAATATCCTTTGAGCTAATTAATTGATTTTGATTAGATTTCTTGCAGTATGAAAGAGCTCAGAGTTGTACCTGGAATTCCATCATGTCTAAGTAAACACCTAGAAACAAAATGACCACAACCTATTGCCTTAAAAATGACACATCTTCAGTACATTTGACTTTGTACAGTTGCCAATTTAGTGTCACTACTGCATTGGGTGTGCTTATGGGTCACAGGTCCTCTAAGACACAAACAGAAAATAGAATGTGAAAATAATTTTTGAGCCGATCTACAAAATGCTAATTTCAATACATTGCAAATAAGTTGGTGAAGTTTGTGAGCATTTTGAAATTATCATGGGTGATATAAGCATATGTTTATCACTAATGTTTAATAAAAGCCAATTCTGTGCCTGGGCCAAGGACTCTGGCACACATTCAGAGCAGGTCAAAAGAATGAACAACCTGTAATAAAGGGGCATGGATCCAAGGTGAATCTAAGTCTTTCCAGGGATCTTGGGAGTGGCAGGAGAAGGGACAGTCCTCAAGACATGCAGGATAGTCTGCACGGGCAATGCTGCAGTCACTCACTGCAAGCCCTATCTACCTGGCCCTGCCCACGAGAAGAGCTGGGGAGATGGAAGGCCAGGCACAATCCCACTAAGTCCATCTTTCCTTTGCTTGATTTTGTAATTAACTGCAAGCCACTCCATTGGAACCATTGCCTATAGAAACCACATTTAAAGAACCCCTGGTAGGTCAGAGGGAGAGTTTTTAGGAGGGCAGAGCTGAAGGAAGGATGCTTTGTGATGCTTCATCCTGATAACCAGGACACT
This sequence comes from Tarsius wallacei, assembly GCA_963574415.1. Classification (NCBI taxonomy): domain Eukaryota; kingdom Metazoa; phylum Chordata; class Mammalia; order Primates; family Tarsiidae; genus Tarsius; species Tarsius wallacei. The sequence goes on along the minus strand of CAUYQG010170504.1, from coordinate 83,039 downwards.
TTCCTCTTCCTTCCTCTCCACCGGGACCCACTACAAACAGACACATCCTTGGCTGCCTTGGACTTTCCAAATTATTTCATTTCTAGTGACCACGTGTTGTTGGAAGGCAGGTGAGATGCTCTAAGTCTCTTGAAGCAGTCCTACCAGAAATCTCACTGAATTCTGGAGAAAACTTCCCTTTGACTCCAAATACCAGGGTCAGGAGAAAGGAAAGAAACTCTCATTTCAGGGATGGTCAGGGAAGGAGTCAAGCCAAAATGCAGGGGCAAGAACCTCGGCTTCTGGAGGAGGGGAAGCAGCATTAACCACAGCTGCATACTTCACAGATGTGCAGCGTTTGATGTGATTAAAAACGTTTCATACATATTTTCTAATTTGATCTCTGAAAACACCCTGTGTGATGGGGCGTCATCCATTGCTCTCAGTTTGAAAAAAAAGAAAATTCTGAAACTTTGTAGGATGGGTGTGAGGAACACACGAAAAAAAGCACACAGAGGGCCTCATGAGTACTTGACAAATGTGGTCAGGGATGCATGCCCTGGGGAAAGTGGAAACAAGGAAGTCCTCAGTGGAAATCCAGGCAGCTGCCGGGTGTGGCAGAGGTGGATGTTGGGAAGGGGTGGAGATCAGGCAGGGCATGTCTTTTGAGCCAGGTCTCTAAAAGCAAGCTATATTTACCAAGTCCTGCCATCACCTGAGCCCTGTGCTGAAGCTGGATGTGCAGATGTAGGAGTGAGCTGGCAATAAGGAATGGTGATTGGTGACTAGCCGGGGTCAGATGACTGCTGTCCTAGGTGACCTGTCTTTGTGAGGCTTACCCAGATCTTAGGGTGCCTGGGCTGGGTTATCTCACTCAACATCGTGTCTGGGCTGGAGGGACTTCCTTGGCATTTTCCTCCTTTAGTTATCGCATCCTTCTCTCACCTGGAGTGGAAGCCACGATTCTCACCATCCAGGAAAGTGGAAACCCCTGCCCCCAACACCAATGCCACAGCCCTCTACCGCCAATGTGGTAGACCATCGTGGAGTCCTGTAAGACACGCAGCCTATCCCACCCGTCCCGACTTGAATATATCCATATTTTTTGCTGCACGTGTGCCAAGTCATGGTGTGCTCTGCATTGGAATTTAGCAGTCACGGGAACCCCAAGCAATCCAGCTTGCCTAGACCCGATGCCTCTGACTTCCGTTGCCCAAGGCAGCGGGGTGTATCTGTTGGGTTATAGGATGTTCCAATGATCCACTTGTTAGTAAGAACCAGAAATCATACAAGCCAAGGAAAGAAAGCAAACAGAACACACGCGGCAAACGATACCAGCAACACCTTGCATACTGTAAAAAAAAAAAAGCCATGCATATTTGTGGTCTAGAATGAATGAATGGATACATGGATGGAATTTCCTGATGAAAGTGCTATTACCAAAAGCATCATCTGTTTCAGAGGTCCATGGAGAACTAGGCCTGTTTCCCAGGAACTGTCAGGGCAGAATTAAGTGTGCTGTGGTGTTTCCATTCCGGGTAGTGAGTTATGTGGGGCTGTTCCCGCCAGGGCTCGGCCATCACCCATGGAGGGAGAGGCAGGGGCTGAGGGACGTGCCGGGAAGCTGCTGCTCTGAGGATGGAAGGGTTCAAATGCTCCGGGTCTGCCATGTCAAGGGTCAGCCTTCAGAGTTGCCTTCTCAAGCAATCACTGCGAGCTAGGCATTTTCCCAGGGGCTCGTGGTATCTATGCTTCTAGGGCATGTCTGGTTTGTACAGCAAGGCTGAACGGAAGGAATGCTTCCTTCTCACCTCACACCATGCCCAGAGCTCAAAGATGCCAGTGTTCCCACAGCCAGCCTTCCTCCCTCCCTCCCTCCCTCTCCTCTCCCTCTCTTTCACCTTCCCTTTCTCCTTCCTTTCTTTTTTCCTTCCTTCCTTCTTTCTTTCTCTTTCTTGTCTCTTCCGTCTTCTCTCCTTTCTCCCATTCCTCCTCCCATTCTTCCATTCTTCCCTCCCTCCTCTCTTCCTTACTGTTTTCTCTTTTTCCCTTCCTCCTTCCCTCCCTCCTTCCATCTCTCCCCACTTCTTCCATCCCTCCTCCTTCCTTTTACCCCTCCCCCTCCTTTCCTCCCTCCCTCCATCCTTCCTCCTTACGTTTTACCCTCTCTCCTTTCTCTCTTTATCCTTCCTTCCTTCTTTCCTTCCTTCCTTCCTCCTTCCCTCATTCCCTCCCCCCTTTCTTCCTTCTTTCCTCAGTTAATTTTTTTATTTTTTATTTTTTTGTAGATATGGGGTCTCACTATGTTGTCCAGGCTGATCTCTAACCCCTGGGGGGAGTTTGAGCAATCCTTCCTCCTCAGCCTCTCAATGCGCTGGGACCACGGGTGGGAGCCACCATGCCTGGCCACCCTTCTATTTCTTCAGGTGTTTTAGCATGCATGCTCCCAGTTGAAATCCACAGCAACCCAGTGTGAAGGATTGTGATCACCACCAACACAATGTGTAAGCTGAGGATCAGGAAGGAAAATGCTGGTTTCACATTATTCAGTGGGAAGACAGTCCAGGCAGGGTTAGAACTTGAACTTCCTGACTCCCAGTCCAGCACTCTCACTTCTAGAACAGGCCACCCCTAAATGAGACTCCAGCTCAGGGAGTGAGGCTGCTTAAAACAGTCAACCACAGGGCTCTGAAAAAATGCCTCTTCCTCTCTGTGAGGCACTCAAAGTCAGCCCCGCCCTCCCCCCACCCTCCAATCCCTGGGATCTCCTGGCTGTTTGGCTGTTCCCTGCAGATCCTCAGCCCCAAGGCTGATTCTGCAGGAATCCGCATGTTAACACGCTCACCAAGCAGGTCTGATGCACATTAAGTTTTGGAACATGTGGTTTAGGGACAGTGGATGTTAAGGGTCGCTTGAGCCAGACACTATCTCACATGAAAATCTGTTTCCTTGAGAAGTAAGTTTTATAAAATAAAGGAAAAAAATCAAGGAAAAAAGGAAGCAAGCTACTCTCTGGAGGTCTTTCCCAAAGCTGTCTGCCCTGTCTCAATGTCCTCTCCTCTTTCCTCCTTCTCTAGTTCTCCAAGTTTTACTGTCCCTTCCTTAGGTGCTCTCTTTGACCACCAAGCTATATCCCGCTTCCTTCTCATGTAGCTTCTGTGTGTCTGTCCCTAACCCTGTGCGTCTCTGTGAGTGATGTCGTCTCCTGAATTCCCAATAGACCCAGGGGCATTGCTGGAGACCACAGAAATGCTCTCACCATCATCCTGGGCAGAGCCACTTAACCCTGGGGTAACCAGTGTCCAGCTCTGCTCTCTACCAGTGTGGACAGTCAGGCTGTTGCAGAAGCAAAGCCCATTCGCCAATAGAAGTTGAGACCCTACCAGGTGTAAAGTCGCCACTAGACTCTCAAAACCTCCCTTCAAAAATATGGGCATACTGGCTGAGCAAGATGGCTCAGGCCTGTAATCCCAGTGCTTTGGGAGACTAAGGCAGAAGGGTCAGTTGAGGCCAGGAGTTTGAGAGCAGGCTGGGTGACATAGTTAGACCTTGTCTCTACAAAAATAAATAAATAAATACGCTGGTTGTGGTGGTGTGCGACTGTAGTCCCTGCTGCTTGGGAGGCCAAAGCAGGAGGATCACTTAAGGCCAGGAGTTCCAGACTAACCTAAGACACATAGTGAGACCTTATCTCTACAAAAAAATAAAATAAAATGTTAGTTGGGCATGGTGGCACATGCCTGTCGTCCCAGCTATTTGGGAGGCTGAGGTGGAAGCACTCCCTGAGCCCAGGGGGTTGAGGTTGCAGGGAGTCATGATTGTGCCACTGCACTCTACCTTAGGCAACAGTGACCAAAAGTGGGAGAGGGGAATAGTTTTTAAACACCAAAATATGGGTGTACCAATAAGGAACTTGGATGATGGGAGAGGAAGGGCATGGGTCCAGGCTACAGGTGTGGGTGGTCGTAGACACCATCCTTGCTCGGACAACTTATAAGAGGTTAGAGGCTCTCGGGGGAAAGGATGGGGGAGGCACACCCATCCTCATCACTAGGGAAGCCCCCAGCACATAGACCCTGTCGTCTGAGCAGTCCCCTGCCACAGCAATGATCATGATAAAACAGCTTATACGAGGAGGATCCAGAAAACCTGGAATTTGTTTATACTAAATTGTGTATTTAGTCTTACATGTTTAAACTTCAGTCACCTTCAAAGAATCCTCCATGTGATGCAGTACACCTATCGAGATGCTTTCTCCACTGCTCAGAACAGTTTTTGAACTCATCCATTTTGATGCCTTTTCTGTGTTTCTTCTGCCATTGTTTCACCTCTTCCACATCGGCTAAACATTTCCCTTTGAGGACATTTTTCATCCGGGGAAATTAAAAAAAAGACACTCAGGTCGAGATCAGGTTAATAGGGAGGGTGGGGCATAGGGGTCATGCTGGTTTTGGTCAAAAACTGCTGAACACTCAGCATGGTGTGGACAGGTGTGCTGGTAAATCACCCATTGTGAAATGGGCAAATGTGTTGAAAGGATCTCCAAAAAATATTTCACTGAAGCTGAACACAGTCTCTCATAACAATGATAGCCGGTCCACAGATGCAGATGGGTTCCCAGAACACTTCTTTACCTGGGGAAGCCTATACTATAAGGAGTCTGACCTCTAAAAAGATAATTCTGGGTTTTGGGGGGACCCCCTTGCATATGCTCTGGGCTTTGCCAATTACTAAGCCTTTATTCTTATCTCCTCACAGTTACCCACAAATTAGATAACTCATTCCACACAGGTCTATGGAGGAGGAAAGGGAAGCTTCAGAGGTTAAGGGATGCCCCAGGTCCCATGAGCAGATGTGTGAGGACTCGCGTTTTCTGATACTGAAATGTCCTGCTCTCCCCAGGACACCAAGCTGTTTCTTGTCCCGTCAGCCACACCGCCTTAGCATGGAAACTCCCAGAAAAACACTCCTCTGTGAAGACTAACCATTTTATTCCATACATTTTGACCAGAAAGAGGAGAAATAATTGTAATTTAAAATGCATTTAATCAATCATTCAAAGGTATTTATTTAGAACTTAGCACAATGCAAAAAACCCAGTGCGAGGCAACAGGGACTGCACGGGGTGTGCTCAAGGCATGCCCATGGACCCATGGTCTGTGCCACTCATCTGCCTGGGTCTCCACCCAGGCACTCTTGTATTTCTAAAGGTCATGCTTGAGGTTTTAGTTGGGGCTTGACGCCTGGTAGGAATCCAGCTTTTGCAATGACCACATCTTGATTCCCCACACTGAAGGAGGGAGTGGTGCCAGGCATGGGGTCCAATGGGATTGAAGGGCTCCTACTAAGGTGATGGTTAAAGCATCTTCTTTGTCTCCCAGGACATGGTTTCCACATTCCAAAAGTTTAAACTGAGTAGTAAATACAAGACATGTCCATTGGCCAAAGAGCTCTGAGCACTCCACTGTGTGATTTCCTATGCATGACAGTGGCAACAGCTGCTGGCTCCTGTCCATGTAGGCAGAGGCCTGTTAATGCACAGAGAGGTTGGTGAGTAGCCCAGTATCTTCCTAGCTGCCCACGGCACCAGCCTGTTCATTCCTAACTCGGGGTTCCACCTGATTCTGGTTTCACTCAGAGACCTCACCTTAGTGTACTGTAGGCCACAGTGACCTCACAGCCAAAGGGCCCCTGGGTACAAGGGTGAGGATGACTTCTCTGAGCCCTCAGCTTGATTTTCTAGAGCTCTCTCAGCTGAGATATCTGGCTGGGCCCCCATGAGGCTCAGGCTGTGGAGGGCCCTTCCCCTGCTCTGTGGCCTCCTCTGTCCCCTTACTCCAATTAATTCTCTGCTGGAGACTCCACCCCAGTCAGCAGTGAATGGTAAATGCCTCTGGGAGTCCCCACCCCCTCCGCCTGGGTCGAGTGATGGGGCGCGTGTGCTCCTACATGGGCACGGGGCTGTGGAAGTGGGATCCCAGTTCAGAACAACGCTGGGACTCTGAGGATGGGCAGATAAGAATAATTTCCCCGGAGGGTAGTGCCTGGCCCTAGAAGCATCCCAGCCCCTGCAAGAGGCAGTGGGATGGAACCATGCTTGGCTCAGGGGGAGCTAATCTACAAGGGAGATTTTTTTCCATCTATACCCCACCTCGCCTTTTGTTGCCTTCATGGGTTTCGGTTCATTTATACATGGATCCAGAGCTTGTTAGTGTGCTCTGTAGCGCTTCCCTAAGGATGGGGCTCTGCTGGCTGACGACGGGCTTTATTTTATTTTCTTAATATTACTCTTGGCTTTTGGAGAAGAATTTTTTAAAATGATTACTCCTCCTGGTATTCTTTTAGTTTCCAATTACGATGTAGGTACACTCCAGTGCACGGCTGTTTTGTAAATGGACATATCTGCTTCTAGTTAATTGTCTCCCTGAACAGGCCCAGACATCCGCATTTAGATTGCGTAGCACCTGCATTTAGATTGTGTAGCATGTTACTTGCATGCTACCAGGTTGGCCCCTTGCTAACTGGGACTCTCGGCTCACCGGAATCACAGGAGACACTGCTCATTTTCCTGAACCTTGTGCAGGCTGACTTGTTTGCCCTGGGCTAAGCTCTCCAGGGAGAAGGAGCCGAGGTGGCCCTTACTGAAGAGAGTACACAAAACCTGAGGACTAGAAAAGAATTTCAACTCTAGTCCTCATGACACTATCTTTTTGTGAACACACAAAAGATAGGTGGACTCTTGTCTCTGTTTTTTTTTAAGAAAGTAAAGTTTTTAATAGTTTTCAACATATTATTTCCTAGAGTCTGCCTGGGGAAGGGGGGGCACACTTCATCAACAAGGGTATCTGCATCATGACATTTGTATACCTAACCCTGAATTGTACCCCACATCTTTAAAATAAAAAAATGAAAGTTAAAAAAAAAAGAAAGCCTAGGAAATAAATAAATATATATCAGAATTGATTAGAAGCCCAGTGTAGCAAGCTTGTGAGATACAAAAATCAATTACACTTTTACACTGTAACCACAAATTTGAAGTCATTTAATTTTTTGTAAGCTATGAAGTCTGAGGAATAAATCTAACACAAATCTGTAAGAAATTTATAAAGAAAATTATGAAACTTTTTAAATATCAAGGAAAACTTAACTAAATGAAGAGATGTTCATATATTGGAGGATTCTAAACCATAAAGACGTCAAACCTCCTGAGTTTATTGATAAAATTCATAACAATTTCTAAAATGGTTTCCTTTAAGAAGAAGTTGACAAGATGCTTAAAAATAAAAGACTAAAGGGCTAAGAATTGCTAATCCCAGGCAGTCAGTGGCTGAGTCCAGATACCAGCAACTCAAACTCCTCTGACAAGCTCTTCCTGGGACTTCAGGCACGTTAGCGTCCCAACCTCTGGGTTCTCTGTTAGGACTCAGCCCCTGCAGTGAAAGGACTGTTTTGCTTACAGATATGGCTACTTCACCTCCAGAATATGAACATGGGCTGAGGTCTTTTCTTTCCACCAGTGTTCGGGCTGCATTTGACAGTTGATAATGGAATGAATGAATGAACAAAGGACTGTATAGGAATGTTCCCATGAGGGAGTGATTATGGAGTTTTCCACTGAGTACATGCAAACAATGGCTGTATAATTTTCAAAAAGGATTATTATCCATTAAAAAAACACCATGATTAATCAGGTGTGGAAGCTAAAGTGCACAGCATGTGTAGAGCAGGGATCTCGTGTGTGTCAGCTGTGGAATGAGATGGGCCATCTCACAGATGTTCTGGAAGCCCTGTGGTAACCCAGAGCTGCATGGTGTCAGCACTGGTAGGCAACAGCTCTTCATAAGAATGGGATTGCAATGGGAAAATTATTATATATCCTATTCCCTTTTCTATAAGATGGAATAACAAACAGACTGGATCTAGATGTTATGTTCATTATTGTTATTATTATTATTATTATTATTATTATTATTATTATTTTGGAGTGAAGACATCTAATTTAAGATGTCAAAGTTAAGATACAGTGTTAATTTGTACATTCCAGCTCAGTGATCTTCTCCAGCAGTTGCAATAAAGCACATTATTCTTACAGCACTTGCCCTGTTGAGAATGCTGTTTGTTGGCTAATTGTTCTCCATAACCAGTGAACTTCTATTTTTTGTGCTCCTGTGAACTTAGCTGACATTTCCTCCCAGGGAAAGAGGGATTAAAGTTTTCAGTAGAGCTGGGCATGGTGGCTCAAACCTGGGCAACTTGGCGAGAACTTGTCTCTACAAAAAAAAAAAATTAGCAGGGTGTGGTAGCACATGTCTGGAATTCCAGCTACTTGGAAGGCTAAGGTGGAAGGATTGCCTGAGCCCAGCAGGTTGAGGCTGCAGTGGCTGTGAGAATACCACTGCACTCCAGCCTGGGCGACAGAGTGAGACTCTTGACTCCAAGAAATAAAAATACAAATACAAATAACGTTTTCAGTAGAATGCCCCCTAAGCTCCGAAGGTAGAATTCTAGGCACCCGTGAAAAGAAGAGGAAGCCTGGGACAGAGGTCAGGGAATGGAGTTCCTCGAGGTCCGAGACTTACAACCTCTAGCCAAGAGCTGGTGGCTGCCTTCACCTCTGGGGAGACCAGTCCTGGCCACGATAGAGTCTGTCAAAAGAAGCTAATCCCGCCAGTTGGATAATAGCATGAATGTTTATGTAATGCTAGCCTGAGGTTTAATGCCACAATTAAAAGAATAACAAACTCCCCTGCTGAGAAGACTTTTGGCCACTGCAGACCCTTAATTCCCATCAGAAAACAGCATGTCACGTCCAAGGGTTACCCACAACGAGGCTTGCTTTGAAAGAGACCTAAAGGCATAATCATCTGTTGGGAGGGGGGAGGCTGAGGTCAGCCTGGCTGGGGTGAGGGCCTGCCCTTTGTGCAGATATTGGAATGTCTCGGAATTTCTGCCAAACTGAATCAGCCAGGACCGCGTCTCATGAGAAGTTACTTTGGGAGGTCACTTTGTCTGCCCCGCCGCTGACTCGGGCATCCTTCCCCGAGCTAACTAGAGTCAGATGAATTCGTGGGAAAAGCTCTGTCCTCACCACTAAGCCCACCAAACCGGGCTGGGCCCTGCATGCACGGCATCCTTTCGTGAGCTGCGCACACTGTACCAGACTGCATGCTACAGTAGGCGAGGAACCCTGCCGGTCTTGTGACCTCTGTGTCCCTGTATCCAGCTCACAGACAGCGCAAAAGGAGAATCCCTGGTGGGTGGAAACAGCCCTCCCTGTCTTCAGTGTGCTTTCTCTTCTTCCAGTTATGACTCAATTCACCGCAGGTGAAGCTTCCTTTGCTCATGACAGCCCTCTCTGAAACCTCATGGTTAACCTTGATGCTGGGTGAGCCCCTTGGAGCCATGGACTCTTGTACTTCTCCTGTCTTTACTTTGCTGTATTGGGCACAGTGTCTTTTCTGTGAGAGAAACTCAAGAAAGAGTAGGAAAAAACTACAATCCGAGTGTGGGAAAGGACCTTCCAGATCAGCTAGTCCATGAGCTTCTAAGTTTTTTGCTTTTAAGTGGCAAAAAAGAACCCTTTGTTCTTTTAAAATGAACTCTTGTGGGCTATCCCACCCCCAGCATAGAACAGATAAGAAATTCGCTATTTTGGTTGAGAAGAGTACAAAGGTTAAGAAAACCCATTTCAGGATTGTGTTCTCCCACCCTGTCCCTAGGTAGAGTTCGTAAAATCACAGATCTGCCTGGATCCTTCAATTTATAAATGAAGAAGCTGAGGACTTGAGAAATCAAGGGACCTGGCCAGATTTCAAGTCCCAGATTTGGGAGGAAAACCAAGGTCTTCAAACTGTTGCCCAAATCACCCTTCCATTATGATATTGACTGACTTTTGATTGAAAGAGGAAAGAAGGAAGGAAAGAAGGAGGGGAGGGAGGGAAGGAAGGGAAAGGGAAGGAGGAACGAAGGAAGGAAAGAGGGAGGGAGAAAAGAAGGAAGGAAAGATGGAAGGAAGGCTAGGAGAAGGAGAGAGGAAAGAAGGAAGGAAGTAAAGATATAAGGAAGGAAGGAAAGGAGGGAGGGAGGGAGGGAAGAAAGAAGGAAGAGAGGAAAGGAGGAGGGAGGGAGTGAAGGAGGGAGAGGAAAAGAGAAGAAGAAAGGGAAGTAATAGGGAAGGAGGGAAAGGAAATAAAGAAAAAGTAGATACTTAATACATTCTTGATGAACTTGCTTTCTCCTCTCTGATCCCAGCATCAACACAGCCTTATACTTGGTAGAACAGAACTCCTCCCTACAGAAGAGTTCAAATGTGTGGTTTTTTTTTTTGAGTTGGAGTCTCACTCTGTCACCCAGGCTGGAGTGCAGTGGCATGTTCACGGCCGCAGCAGCCTCGATCAGGCGATCCCTCCGCCTTAGCCTTCCAAGTAGCTGGAACTATGGATGCGTACTATCATGCCTGGCTCATTTTTTGATTTATTATAGACACAAGGTCTCACCAAGCTGCCCAGGTTGGTCTCAAACCTCTGAGCTCCAGCAATCCTCTCATCTCTGCCTCCCAAAGTGCTGGGATGACAGGTGTGAGCCACCACACCCAGCTCCAAATGTTAAATTTTGTACAGAGAATCTTCAGAGAAGGAATTTAGGGGCAGATCCCAATGCTGACCTCAGATAATTGAACAAACAATTATCCACAAACTACGTAGTGCCACACTCTGTGGTGGTGCCAGGTGCGTACTGCAGGACACTTTACCACGCCTGTGAATGTTATGCTAATTCTGCTCAGTGATTTTGTCCTCTGCCTATCCTGCGAGGAATTTGTGCCACCACGATGCTTAATGGGATTCTGTTGTTTTTTTTTAAAATTTTTATTTTAAAGATGTGGGGTACAATTCAGGTTTAGGTATACAAATGGTCATTGTACAGGTAAAGTTCGGGCTTACCTTTGGTTCCCACTTCACCTGGTTTGAGATCAGTTACCCTTATTGATGAAGTATGCCCCCCCTTCACTCCCCTGGTAGTTTCCAGCTACTGCCAATCCCTTTCTGGTAGTATTATGATAATTGTTCAGGGTCCGCTTAGGAGTGAGAACATGCAGTACTCAGTTCTTTGCTTCTATGCTAGATCACTGAGTATTACAGACTCTGAGTCCACCCAAGTTGCTGCAAAGTTCATAATTTTGTCCTTTCTTAGGCTGTTTTCTTATCGTGCTTCAAATACCTCAAATACTTATTAATCCTAACATTTCACACTGCCTATCTGCTTTGAATTTTTACAGATAGTAATTCCTAGAGTTACCATAATCACTTGGTGTTTGTGTTTCTACTTTTGATAATTTGGGGAACAAGGGAAAGAATTCAACTATGACACATAGAGATAGATCCACTTATTAATATATCCATTGGCATTTTAAGTGGGTATTAATGGATATATGAGTAGCTCCCTCAGTGTTGCTTAAGCAGGAGTTTGCAGTAGTTACTACATGGGTGGTAGGTATGTTCCTACTCTATCTTGAGGGCATCTGTTGGGTTTTGTTCATACTAGTGTCCCTCATAGAATTAAGCCTTGTATATCATAGATGCTCAGTGAGGTTTGTTGACTGACAGGTTAACAAACACATATCACCTGTGCTCAACAAGTGATGCAGGTTAGGTTCACATAAGGATGCTCACCTGAGGATGCTCATCTTCTAATAAAGCAAGTCTCCTTCTACAAGGCCAGTTTTACATTTTCTCAGAGTCTAGTTCTAGCTCCATGGGGAATGTGATTTTGGGAGAAAATATTGTTTTTCTTTTAAAAAAATTAAATATATATACATATATTATTTTAAGAACGTGGGGTACAATTCAGGATTAGATATACAAATGGTCATTGTGCAGGTAAAGTTTGGGCCTCACTTTGGTTCCCACGTTGCCTAGTCTGAGATTAGGTACTCTTATTGATGAAGTGTGCCCTCCGGAAAATATTTTTCAACCTGCTGGTTGATGCTATTAATTCGATTAGAACCAACTTCTTGGTTCCAGAGCTGAAGCTAGGAACTGCTGGTAAAAAAGGTGGGATCCCTATGCAAGGAGGGATGTGGAGGGCACGGGTTTTTACTCCTCCAGGCAGGGCACTCTGTGTGTTGGGTGAAGGTGTTGTTCTCTTAGTCTTGGGGTCTCCGTGGAAACTGGTTTCATCTTTGACTGATCAGGGGAGACACTTCCCCCAACATGAGTCTGCGTAGGTACAGTAAAAATGGTGCAGAGCATCTCATTTCCTCAGGCCACCCCAGAGATATGTCTCTATGCCCCTATGGTTTGTAGAATCACAGACCTGACATTTACTGAGAATCCTCAGACATTTGGAGTCAGGTAATATAGACACAATTCCTCCATTGATTCTCTACATGCATGTAGGTAAAATCCAAACACTCTTACACTTCAATCTTTGCGTTTGGGGCTAAATTCAAACTTCTGTGTATCACAGCCAACGTCCTATCAGAGTCCTGTTGATAACTAATTTAGAGGGTGGTGCTGTGGCAAAAGAAGTATCATGACACAGTGGAAGTATAGCATCATTATGATGGAAGTTTATTACAAAATGTGTGTTGTCCATGATAGACATCCTTCCCCCAACATCTTATCAATATAAGGATCCTGGAAATTTCTTTACCAGAGAATTGGTCATAAGACTTAAAGGGAAGATTCCTTTGAGAAAGAGAACATAAGGATTTATATTTACAAGGGGTAAATGATAAGTTTGAGAGTTTTTCCTAGAGCAGGGCTTGATCCAGAGATGCACAGAGAGAGTTTGGGGGAGGGGATTGTATAAGATCAGGTGGTGCCCTGGATGAGAGCAAGTGTTTGATAAAAGTTAGCCCTGCAGGCCTTCACCGTAGCCCAGGACATAAACTCTCAGGGCACCACTTTGCTGAGGTTGTGGGGGTCACCATAGAATAGTGTAGCCATTTCTGGACACCTCTTCAATTGGTGACCACTCAGGCTAACAGGAAGCTTCTGAGGCCCATCAACATGGAAGCCTGGTCAACAGAGACCCTCAAAAAATCACTGGCTTTGATCACACCTAGAGTAGACAGACCCTTGGAAATGGATCTACCTGTAAGTTGATGACAGAGAAGTACTTGAAAGTATTCTGAATTAGCCCTGGTGGTTGAGAAATGATGTCTGGGAATTCTACTCTGCTTTCCCGCCCTTCTAGTCTCCCGCCCTTCACTCCAGTAATGGCCTTGTGATCTCATCCTCTAAAACAGACTCTGAAGGCGGAGTGAGCCTGATGTATGTAAACCTGTGCCCTGGCCGAACTATCCCAGAGAGGCTGCCTGGGAGAAAATCTATTACCCTCATCAATTACTAAACTTCCAAATGAAACAAATGACCCCCACTTGCTGGAAGACCATCGAGCTGTCATCTTTCTTGGTAATGAGCAGTGGTGCAGGAGGAGAATTGCACTTTCTCTGTGGCACTGGATGGAAGGTTCCAGTAAGCAGGGCCTGGCAGGAAAACTGGGAGCTACCTGCCAAGATGATGGAGCGGTATCTGGAAGCCCCTGCCGCTTCTAAGCTGTGCCCCAACAGGGTTTCCTTGCCTGTTTAGTGTCGGGCAATTTTCTGGGCATGGGGTAGATGTAAAGTTGAAGAAGGACACTTCTTCTCAGCCAGGGTATCTCCCCACTGGACTTTCTGCCTTTTTCTAGCCCTTCCATGCTGGTCCAGTTCACTCCAATTCCTTTTTAATTTTTTGAGTCGGGGTCTCACTCTGTCACCCAGGCTGGAGTGCAGTGGCACCATCATGGCTCACCACAGCCTCTACCTCTTGGGCTCAGGTCATCCTTCTGCCTTGGTCTTCTGAGTAGCTGGAGCTACAAGCATGTGCCATCACACCTGGCTACTTTTTTGAGTTTTTTTGTAGAGATGAGGTCTCTTTACGTTGCCCAGGCTGGTCTCCAACTCCTGGGTTCAAGCAATCCTCCTGCCTTGGCCTCCCAATGGGCAGGGATTACAGGTGTGACCCACCATGCCCATTCATCCCAACTCCTGAGCCACACGTGATGAGGACAAGAACACATTTTGGAAGCCTAACCGCCACCATCGAACAGAGGCTGGAATTAGTCTGTTGCTCAAGAGTGCTTCACGGGTACTGATGTATAGTCCTACGACATTTCCCTTTTCTCTGAAAAGTGCTCCCTACATGCATCTGGGCTCCTGCCTCAGTTTACCATTCCAGCTTCTTCATTCCCTTTTTGTCTTGGAACAGTGTCTCAAACTTTAGTCTGCTTGCCTGAGCGTTACCCAGGTTCCCTCCCCAAGAGTTGAGAGCCCAGGTGTCTACCTCCCTCTTCCTAGGAGAGATTTGCCGTGAGCAGACTGAGGACTCAGTGTCGTGGTGATGTAGTTTGTCTGCCTTCAAACACTGTCCATGCCCTGCACAGCTCCCTGCTGAGGGGCTTTGCCTACCAAAGTGAGCTCCCTGACCTGCAGACAGAGGCCCAACTCTGTGCGGTGTCATTGTGCCCTGGGATGTGCATTCTTTTTCTCAAGGGCTTTTTATGAGACACCTTGCGGGCAGCACTACTTGGCACAAAAGGGAGAATACTCATGGGTGGAATTTGGGACATTTGGGTTAGTTTCCTTTTCCTTTGGCATCTAATTCCAACTTCCTTCTCCCTCAAGCTCGCGCAGCTGAGGCCCAGATTGTCCTGTGAGCTCTCCCTGGTTATGGCATTGTCCGCTGCGTGAGTCCATTTTACGTTGCTATAAGGGAACACCTGAGGCTGAGAAGTTTATAAAGAAAAGAGGGTTGTTTGGCTCATGGATCTGCATGGCGCCGTCACCTGTTCAGCTTTTGGTGAGGCCTCAGGAAGCTTTTATTCATGGCAGAAGGCAAGGGGAGCAGGCATGTCCCATGATGTCCCATGACAAGAGTGGAAGAGAATGAGGGGGGGAGGTAGTGCAAGGGTCTTTTCAACAACCAGCTCTCTTGTGAGCTAATAGCAAGAAAACACTTGTTCCATGGGGAGGGCATTAAGCCATTCACAAGGGATCTGCCCCCATGACCCATCACCTCCCACCGAGCCCCACCTGAAACACTGAGGTCACATTTCTTTCTTGCTTTTTTTTTTGAGTTGGGGTCTTATTCTGTTGCCCAGGCTGGAGTGCAGTGGCACTTTCACGGCCACCGGAGCCTTGACCTGCTGGCACAGGCGATCCTTCTGCCTCAGCCTTCCATGTAGCTGGAACTACAAGCATGTGCTACCACGCTCGGCTAATATTTTGACTTATTGTAGAGAAGAGATCTCACCATGTTGTCCAGGCTGGTCTTGAGTTCCTGAGCTCAGGCAATCTTCTTGCCTTGTCCTCTCAAAGTGCTGGGATTACAGGCTTGAGTCACTGCGCCTGGCCAGGGGTCACATTTCAACATGAGATTTGGATGGGACAGCATCCTAGCCATATCACCCACCTTCCAAGGTGCTCACCTTCCAGATGGCGAGACAGCTAGATACTTCACAGGTGAATCTGAACCACTGTGAAAAGGCAATTATCAAAGGTGTGTACAAAGGACTGCTGGGGGAAGCCCAGAGGAGGGAGCTGGTAACTCTGCTTGGAGTAGGGATGAGGCCAGGGATGTCACAGAGAACAATTTTCAGGCTGGGCACAGTGGATCATGCCTGTCGTCCCAGCACTTAAGGGGGCTGGGGTGGGAGGATTGAGCCTAGGATTGCTTGAGGCGGGAAGATTGCTTGAGACCAGCCCAGGTAACACAGCAACAACCTCATCTCTACAACAGCAACAACAAAATTAGTCAGCTACTCTACAAAAAATTTAGGAATCTTAGCTACTTGGGAGGCTGAGGTAGGATACTTGGTTGAGTTCAGGAGGTTGAAGTTGTGGTGAGCTGAGATTGTGGCACTATACTCCAGTCTGGGTGACAGAGTGAGACCTCCAACTCAAAAAAAAGGAATATATTTCAAGTGGCCCTTAAGATAGAGCTAGGAGTCGACTTGGTGGACAAAGGTCTTCTATGGAAAGATTAACCTGGAAGAATCCACTGCTGAGGGATATTAAGAGTGAAAACGTATGTTTAAACTACTCCAGGAAGTCTAGAATTTCAGAGATCCACTGCCCCCGGACATAGAGGTAGATAAATACTCTCACTACAGGAACTATAACCTTGCCAGGGGGAAAAATGTCCTTGCACAGCAAACAGTGAAATAAGAACCCAAGACTCTACACACTGAAGTGCAGTTGCCAAACATGTGTCCAGTGTGGAGGTATCTGGACCAGGAAAAGTCCCTGCAGAAGACTGGAAAGATAAGGATGGCTGATGGCCCGAAGTGACTCGGGGAGCAGTGAAAAGAGAACTCACACAGGAGCTCAGATGGAAGCCTTGCTGCTGTCTGTAGATCACATGGTGTGAGTGGCTAGCCTGTTGACTTCTGCCCTATAGAGGACTCTGTTGGGTTTCCAGGGGAAAAGGAAGTCTTATTAAAAACCACAGCACTTGGCATGCTTGTGAGTGAGTGTGTGTCCAAAGACACATCCAGCAGTGTAGCCACTCTAGTCCCTGGCTGGTGGGGAAGTGCCCTGAACGCAAAGTGAGAGGACTGGCCTCTGCAGAGGACAGCTCTGTTGGGTCAGCAGAACGGGAACAAGCCAATGAGAGGCCACCTCTCTAAATTGGTCCCTCCTCTAAACTTTGGGGGATCAGCTGGCTATTCTGAGAGGGGCTTTGGGAATCTCCATGCCCCCTCTTGGTGGGGAGACACTCGAGTGGGGAGCCTCTTGATTCTGCAGCTGGTTGGAGTGCTGGCTTGGAAGCAGAACCCTAACCTGGCAAAGAGGGAGGTGACCTTGTGATATTCCACAAAAGAGTGGGCCAGAATGCCCTCCTGTGGGCTTGACAGCCTGCCTCTGCACTCCATGGGTGGCGAGGCTGGGTTGAGAGTGCCCCCTCCCCTTCCTCCTGTGCTGGGAGCTGCAGGAAGGGGCCAGAAGTGTGGGGCTCCTTTTCTTCCAAGTCCCTGCTTAGTGCAGCCCAAGGGCACCAGGATAAACCACTGAGATCAGGGTCCAGATACCAGCCACAAGCTGCCTGATCTTAAGAAGCTGACATCTCAAAGAGACTCAGTCTTCCTCTCTACAACATGAGCATTTTGATGACCACTGTCAAGGTTTAAATGTAAGAATAATTGTAAACAACACTTGGCACTCTGTGAGAAGTCATCCACATGCTTGCTTCCATGCCTCTAATTTTACAGGTGAGAATCCTGAGGGGTTAAGGGTCTCAACCAAAGTTGCCCATCCTAGATGGGGCTGAGTCTGGATCCTGGGAGGAACAGTGAGGAAGTGAGGGAGATACACTCAGTTCTCAGTTCCGGCCCCAAACAGTGGGGGAATGGGGGGTGAGTGGTGGGTTGTGGAATTTTGGACCATATCTCTGCTCAGCTCTCAGATACTCCATCTTTTGGGCAGAGATATCTCGTCTCCTCTCCAAGACCCTTCCAGTCCCAACCAAACCCACAATGCTCCTTCCTCTATGCAGTAGAGACCTGGCCCATGACCCTCAGAGCTCTGCATTCCATGGGGAAGCAACAGTTCAGGTTCCTGGGTCAGACACAAAGAGAGTCATGGTCATGGAGCTTCAAAAGCCCCAGAACCTCCCATGAGAGCCAGCCCAGGAAGAGGCATGAGGACCCGTGAGGTGCAGAGCCCTGGCTGCTAGAGTGGCAGATTGCTGACACCATGTGACCAGGCATTCCTAGTCTTAACTTTCCCACTCTGTCTCAATTCCTTCCATGTCTCCTCCATGACCTGAAATGCTGTCACAACCTTATCTGGGCTTTCCTGTTAATGTCTTCTTCTCTTCTTTTAACTTTGATCATCTCCAGACTAATCAACTAAAACTAAGACCTATTGTAACAAGAGTAGTGGATTTCCCTGAAAAAAAAATGTGTATGTAACAGAAAGAAATAGAGACTGAGAGATGGAGAGAGAGGCTGAGAGAGAGAGAGAGGCCGAGAGAGAGAGAGAGAGAGAGAGAGAGAGAGAGAGAGAGAGAGAGAGAAGATGGAAAGGAAGCTTATGGAGAATTTGATTGCCAGAGGCTATTGATGGCCAGAAAGACAGGGAGAGGGAGAAGATGACAGAGGTAAATTTAAGCAGAAACAGGGGGATTCAGTTAATCTCCTCTTTGTGTCTCTGTCTACCCAGAGGGATGAAATAGAAACTGTCAAGTCCACAGACGAGTTGGGTGAGACTGAACAAGACATTCCATGAAGGGACACATGGATTCTTCATTTTCCTTCTACTTTTTGGACTTTTCCAAGACACTGCCTTTGGCTATACAGGAAGTTTTAGGATAGAGTCAGGGTCATCTGAAGTCCCTGAGGCCAGGACCATGGGTCTTTCATCTTGGCATTTTTCCTTAGATGGACCTGAAGACAATGGTTAGAAAATGCTGACACTGTCATCCATGAAATTAGCTCAAAGGTCCTCTATGACTCCCCAGTATTTTGACAGTTTGTGATTGTGGTATATTTTTGTACATTAATGTCTCATTTTCACATCCAGGATAACTCCTCAAGAGCAGGCAATTTTGTGTGAGCATAGTATCTTGACCTGGTAGGGCCCTCACCAAGTTTGGATGAATGGGCCTGTGTCTTCACAACTCTCAGTGGTCCATCTGAATGGAGGATGCCAGAAGGTTGGATGCCACCCACCACAGAAACACTGGCCTTTCTGGAGGAAAACTTTACAGGTGGTTATTTACCCATGAGCAGGCTGGCAAACAAAGAAAAGATGAAGGCCCTGCCCTCTTCCAAAATCTGAGCGAGACAGGAAAGTCACACCAAGAACACAAAGACCGGCCTGTCACAAGTCAACACAGGAAGACTCAGGAGGTCAGCCCTGGCTAGGAGCAGGACATTGACCCAAACCATTTTTCCAGAGAGCTAAGATGCCTCTGTTGGTATTGGATGGTGGTGCTTCTAAATATCCCTGTCTTTCTTAACTTTGAGATAAGCGAAGTCCATTGACTCTATTTTTTTTTTTTTGAGTTAGAGTCTCACTCTGTTGCCCAGGCTGGAGTACAGTGGTACACTCACTCCAGCAATTCTTTCACCTCGGCCTTCCAAGTAGCCAGAACTACAGGTGCACACTACCATGCGTGGCTAATTTTTGATTTATTGTAGAGATGAGGTCTTGCCAAGTTGCCCAGGCTGGTCTCAAACCCGTGGGCTCGGGCATTCACTCGCCTTGGCCTCCCAAAGTGTTGGGATTACAGGCTGAGCCACCGATCCTGGCCCCACTGACTGTATTTTAAGCTTGTATTGTAGGCTGGGAATGGTACCTAGTAGGCTCTTGTTTGTGTAGGGATATTTGCTGGTGCCAGATGGCCCCAGATTGCCATCTTTTCTATTGATTCTTCTTACCTGTTCTGTTTCTGTGTCTTCCTATTGTACGTTTCTGCTTCCTTATTTTATACATACTCTCCTGAGGGAGTGCTACAGGGAAGCTCCCATCACCCCTGTCAACTGACCAAGCTTTATGCATTTCTCAAGTAGCTTGAAATTGCTTCTTCCAGGAAGATGTCTCAGCCCCCCAGACTGAAGTAGAAGAGCCTCTGTGTACTTTCCTGCTGAAATGCCTACCTCCCTGAGCACAGTTGCATACTCAGAAGACTGCCTCCACCATCAGACTATGTGCCCACTGACGGCAGAGGTTGTGCTTATCACAGAGTCTTCAGGGTCACTGCAGGATGACAGTGAGTGTTCTAAGGGTCTAACATATGGAGGTGTGTGAGCCGAGGATGGCCTAGTCTCTCCCTTAGTGCTGGGACTCTGGCTGTGACTTCCCCGTGAGTGGAGATGTGATGCTCTCACAGTCCCCACTGCTCCCAGCTGGCTTGTCTCCTCCTTGTCATGCTCTCAGCTGATCCCTGCACATGACTCCTCCGACTGGGTTTCCCCTTCTTCCCCTTCAGTGATCTACACTTGAGCTTGGAGACCACCTCCTCTGTGGGGCCTTCCCTGACTTGACTACACTCCAACCTTCCCCTCCTGGATCTGTGATGCTCTTTCCAGTCTGCGTCTCACAGCAAGGACTTGGGGTTACAGGGTCATCATCCTGTGTTGTCATAACCACCCTTTCTTCTTGCACAACACGAGAGCTGAAGCGATCATAGATGTCATCTCATCCACCTCCCTCAAGGGACAGGCTGGGATATGGAAACTAGGGTGCCCCAATGATCTTCCCGGGGGACACAGCTGTCAAGTGGCAGATCAGGGAGGAAAGTCAGGTATCCTTGCTTCCAGTCCAGGGCAATTCCATTTGCCCTTCATGTTAAAGGTTTTGCATATCACATACCCGATCCCAGGGCTGGTATATTGGTTTCCAAGGACTGCTGACAAGTTACCGCAAACTCGGTGCTTTAACACAATAGACATTTATTATCTCACAGTTCTAGAAGCTAGAAACCCCAAACCAAGGTGTCTTTAGGGCCACACTCCCTTTGGAGGATTTAGAGAAGAGTTCTTCTTGCCTCTGCCAGCTTCTGGGGGCTCCTGACATCCCTTGACTTGTAGTAGCATCTTTCTGATCTCTGCCTCTGTCTTCCCATGTCCTTCCTTTCTCTCTGGGACATCTTTTTCTGTCTCTTCCATGATTGGGTTTAGGGTTCACCCTATCTAGGATGACTTTATTTGGAGTCCCTACCTTATCTGCAATTATCCCTATTCCAATAAACTTACATGTTGAGATTCTGCATAGAAATATTTCTTCTTTATGAGGGACACTACTCAACCCACCACAGTTGGGAGTTCAGTGACGACACAGTCCCCATTGGATTATGAACTGAGAGTAACCCAGATGGTAAACAACGAGGACAACTGGACAGCCAGAGGACGGCTCTGTGGAGGTGACTGGGGTTGATGGGAGAAGAAGGATGGGCTTTCTAAGTGAGGAGAAAGTCAAGGGTAGGTCTCAGAGGTGGCTGGGAGCAAGCTCCAAGGGGGAGTTGAGGACGGAGTCTGAGCTAGTGTGTGAGTCAGAACTGGGAGGGGCCCGAAGCTGGGCCTGGCACCAGAGAGATCCCCTCACAGCTTGGACGTTCTGCTGGGAGACTCAAGGACTTTTTGTGGTAAGTGGGAAGAGGCGGGCCTCCCCCCCAAAAAAATCTCTCTTTCCAGGAAGGTGCTTTTCTGTTCTCAGCATGCCCCCCACCCCAGTTCTGCCAGAGAAATCCACAGTCAAACAAATGGGGTGAAGGCAACTGCCCTGTCACATGGCCTAGCCAGTTACTTGAGAAGAAAATGAGAGTGGAGGCAGGGCAGGGCTTTGTGAAGCACGTAGGCGGGTCTGTACACAAACATCGGCTCATACAAATAAACCGAACCTGGCCAAAAATAACAGAGAAGGTAACAGATGCTTCCAATTAAAATGTCAGCATCTCCCAAGAAACTGGGTTCTCACGTGGAGTGGGTGCGGGGGACCGAGGGCTACTGGAAGGGACCCCATATGGAAATCTGTTTGCATTCAGCCACGTCCCAGATGCCACGTGAGGTACTAGCCTGACCTTGCAATTAGCACGTTGGCTGCTTCTGGGGTGCGGTGTGCGGCTGCAGGGATAAATCAAAGAGTTGTGAAACACAGTGAGTGTTCCCACTGAGTCCTGCAGGAAGCAGGGACCCAAGGGCATTCTCTGGGAATATTGCCCTGAGGGGCTTCCTCACCTCCTTCTTCTCTTTGTCTCTGCTTCCCTATATTCTTCATTGTTGGGAAAGAAAATTGGTTTGCATGCACTGCAGGGTGACCTAGTGGAAAAGGCTGTTGAAGGCTGTAGGAAGGATGTGTGTGGGGGCATAGGGGACAATGGGACAATCCCCCCATCGCCTTGGTGTTGATGGTGAGGGAAGCTTAAGAGACGAGATGCGTGCTGGACCCATGCCAGCAGTGGACACAGTCAAAGCCTCTTCCTATCCTCCTGTACTCCTGACTCCTTCATAACATTGCTCCTTGCAGATTTGCTTTGCTGTTTACTCACCGTAGGTCTCCTTCCCCTTTCCTCCCAGAGTAGCTTTGTTCTTGTCTTCCCAACACTCTTTCTTTCTAGCTACAGTTGGGTAACTACCAGGAAAACCAATAAAGGTAGCAAGGATAAGCAGAAAGAAATTCAACACTGCACTTCCCCAAATCTCAGCATTCCATCCAACCAACAGGGAGTGTGTGTCAGAAAGGGCGCCTTATTCTGATCAATGAACCTCCTCCTTTTCCTAATTATTTCTAATATCATCGCTATTATAATAAAATCCACATCTTATAACCCAAGATCCAACCAGAGTAATGTCTGCAGAAAGCAAGAACAATGAGGAAATTAATGAACTGAATCTTCATTTGTGTTTCTGAAGGGGAAGATGATAATTTGTTGGTTTTAATAAGCTCCTGGATTGAGTTGCTGCTACAGGCCAGGGCTACTAGGCCTGGGTGCTCACCAGGTAATGCAAGATGTGCTACTCAAATACTGCTATGCGAATTTAAACACATTTTTATTTCTTAATGGTCACTGTTATTCACCAGATAAGAGAAAGACCTATCTGCAGAAAACAAACAAATGATTTGCTTTAACAACAGACGCTTAAACAACATTAATTAGTTGCCATTGTGATGGGAAGGTTCTGGACAGCAACAATGACGCAGACAAACCCACAGTATGGCTACAATGTGCCAGGGTCACATCCCTCACCATATGTCTGCAGTCTGGAAGATGGCTCATTGGCAATTCATTGCCATATCGCTTGGAACTCAGGAGCAAACCATCTACGATTAGCCAATTCATTATGTGATGCTTGGCATCTCAAGAGGACCCTGAGGGTTCACCTCCCCCCATTGTGTTATTTTAAGGACATATGACAGGGAAGGAACAGCCCTCCCTTCCCCAGCTGCCTCAAAGTACTGTTTGCTGGAAAGTTTGCCGGAATCTAGATACAATCTTTCAAAAGAAAATAAACAAGCAAAAAACCCCCGCAGTCATGAACTGTAGCCACAGCTGGAACTCTTGGAACATTCCAGGAGATGAAAACAAAGATCCCCTCCTCCTTCCCTCCCATCTTACTGAGGACACTTCGGACAACCTTGTGAGTACATTTTAGCTACAGCAAGAGCGTGATCAGGGAGAAATAAGAACTTGTAACAATTAGACCAGAAGACAGGAAGCTGTGATCCTGGAAGGAGCTCTGCCACTAACTAATTTTGGGAAGGTCAGCCGGATCCTTAGCTGAGAACTTGCAAAATGGACTTGCCGTCTTACCTGCTTCTTAGGGGCTTGGGAAATGTCATGAGAATAAGGTCTTTGATGGGGGAATTGACTCTGAACCCACGAGGCTGATTAAGTCACAGTGGATCAGCACGGGAGCTATTAGACAGATTTATTTTCAAATCATCATCAGCACAGGTGGGCAAGAAGAGGCAGAGCATCTCTCGTTGGGATCTGTCGATGGGGTTTGCATACATCTGTAATTTAATATTTTAATGATAATTGCCAAAAAAAGAGTATATGGAGCTTTGCATAAGGTAAAAAAATGTGGAGATTAGGCCTGAGAATAGACTAACGGGAATGCGTTTCCACGAGACTAAAGTTCAACAGAGTAGCCAGAATGCCTGGACAGGCAGAAAAACATTAGGGAGGAAGGATTACAATGGCAAACAGAAAAGAGGAGGATGAACAAGAAGCAGACTTTAGTTGGTTAAGTTGGAGTAACTCCCTAAGCATTTGGCTGGGAGGGGATGTGAGTTCTGATGGGCGTCTGCTCAGGAAATCCCAGTGAGGAAAGATTCCGTTCCAGTTTATGTGCACAACATGGAGAGACCCCCTGCTGAGCTTGTTACTTGAAATCCACCACAGACCATCCCTCAATCCCACAAAGCCTGCCTCTATGCCATAATCCCAGGGCCGAGACGAGGGCTCTATATCATAAAAAAATTCACACCAGTCACAAGCACCATCACTCCCCATAATCCCTCTGACCTAACAAAAACGTGTTTCCCACAATCAACATTAATTACACATCCAATTAACTCTAATTTTGTTTCTTTCTTAGAATTCGAGGGGTTATGGGAAAGACTTTCCAGGGCTTATGTCTGAAAAGAGCTGCCCAGGGAACTTTAAAATGATGTTTTCCTGTGATAAATTTCCCTGTAGTGAGCAGTAGAGGCTTAAAAAACAAAAGCTTGTATTTATTATTCTTAAAACAAACAAACAAACAAACAAAAATAAACAATAAAACACACACTAGTCCTTCTATGGCTTGGAAGAAACACTACTTAGAAAATTTGGAGACCGAGTTCTGAGTTCTGGGTTTGACAACCTTGAATGTGTCAGTAGACTTCTATCTGACTCTGTTTCTCATCTGAGAGGTAACTTTATTGCATTGAAGAGATAAGCTCTCACAGTGTTTCTCGGAGCATAATCTCACTCTTCCCAGTGACGGCTGAGGCCCAGAGTTGTACCTTTGCTTTATGAATGTTAAGTAGTTGACTTGGGTACTTTTCAGCATGACCACTCTAGCATCTAGCATCCCTTAAATCAATATTGCTGCCTGTATTCATGACATACGGGGCTACAGTGATCCTTGTCCACAACACAAATCCTACACATGAAACTTCTCCTGTGGGAATGAGATGTACTTTATCATCTTCCAGGTCTGTTGAGCTCAACCAAACATCCACAGCATGCCAGGTGCTTTGCTAGGTTTGGGGATGCAGAGACAAGATGGCTCAGAGCCTGCCCTGGAGGAAGTTATGTTCTGGTGGGTCAGTCAGACCCATAAACAGATCCTTTCAGTACAAGATGGCACGTGAAACAATAGACTATAAGGGAGTTTCTCAAAGTTTTTCCCTAAGGATCACTTGCATTGGAAACTCTTGGGGAGTTTATAAGAGGCTTCAGTCCTCAGCTTCCATTGAACTTGGGAATGTGCCTGTTTCACAAAAACTACAGGGTCTTCTGTCCCACATTAAAGTTCATTAAGGGAAAAATTAGCTCTGAGAACTCACAGGAGGATGGTGCAGCACTTACTGGAGCTCTTCTAGGCTCTATGGAAAATCAAGCAGCATATCATGTAGAACCCATTTCTTTTAGGATCTAAGTCTATATACTTTTCTCTCGAGTCATAAAACCAGGATATCCTATTCAGGGTTAAGGAGACAAGGGTAATGGGTACAGCAGAGTTGAGCTCATACCTTTTTATATTCTTGCTCTAGCTAACACTTGCTGGCTTCCTCCTCCATAACTCTGTCTTCTCCAGTCACCTGCCTCATCATGGGGAGACTTAGCTCTGTCCAAGACTCTGGGACCACTGTGGTCTTAGGAAGGAGAGTGAAGTAGACCTTCTGGAATCCCTTCTTAGTGCAGTCCTGCTCTGACTATGCTATTCACTATTAGACCTCGGCTGTGTTCTGGTGTTCTGGGTCTTCTTTCATTCGTAACCAGTGTCCTGGGATCTCTATAGCCCTTGTTCTTCTAGTTCTTTGCTAGGAACATGCTATTCTCCTGTCCCTGTGAATAAAGATAATGCCACTTCTCTACCTGGTGATGTGGTCTAGTGAAGGCAGAAGACATCATTTTTACAAAAAACATTGCATTGGAATTATAGAGCAACTTACACATAGTCCAGAGAGATAGCTTTATGTTCATTTTATAGATATACAAGAGTAGACCCCCCAAAAAACCAGAATTATCTTTTGGACGGCAGGACCCGTGTAGTACAGGCTTCCTTTGCTAGGTAAGTGTTCTAGGAATGCATTGGCATGAGTGCATCAGCTAGTGTTGTTGTGAGAGGCTGCATTTGGCTGCAGTGAAATTTTTTTTTGGAGATTCTTTCAACGAGTTTGCCCATTTTGTGGTGGGTGACTTACATGAACAAAGTATAAATCATGCTGAGTGTTCAGTAGTTTTTGACCCCAAACAGCATGAATCCCATGCCCCACCCTCCCTACTCACCTAATCGTGCCCCGAGTGACTTCTTTTTGTTTCCCGGATGAAAAAAGTCCTCAAAGGGAAATGTTCTGCCTATGCGGGAGGTGAAACAAAAAACAGCAGAAGCACTAAAAGTTATCAAAATTGACAAGTTCAAAAACTATTTTGAACAGTGAAAAAAGCATCTCCATAGGTATATTGCACTAAAGAGTACTTTGATAATGACTGAAGTTTAAACATGTAAGAATAAATATACAATTTAAAAAAACTAAATTCGGATTAATTTTGCACCCCCCCCCCATATTTTAAAGACTTAGTTAACAAAACTGGTTAAGTGGCAGATCCAAGCCTCAGACTGGAGTCATCCTACTCAACTATAGCTTATGGCCAACATAATAACCTCCAGTCTCTTATGTGGGGAAGGTGCATGGATGGGGCAGCTGGAGAGTCACTCTGTCTTCTCCTGGGTGTCACATCTTTGGGGAGCCAGCTTGCCAGGGTGGAGACAGCCTGGTCTTTCGAGTGTTCTCTCCTCCTTATTCTCTGTGTGATCTTGGGCAAATGTTAGCCTTTCTGACCCTCCTGTTCTTCACTGGCAAAAATGAGACAATATACACACACCAAAGGGTATCATTGGGTGGACTGAATGAAATGATGTAGGTAATGTCGTAGCTCAACACATGTCAGCTTCTCTCCCATTTCCTTATTCTCCTTCTGTGTGTGAAGCTGGAGACTCATCTCTCCTCACCTCTGCAATGGAGGTCCTGGAAACTGTTGAGAAATGCTTCTTGCTGTATTGTCTGACTCTGACAGTGGTCAGGCTTGTTCTCACCAGATGATAATAACCAATTCCTCCCTTCTCAGTGTGCAACGGACATCCCACCTCTTCCTGAAGCTACATAGAATCTGGTGAGAAGGCAGAGGTAGGTCCACCTTAACCATGCTAATCTGCTTGTGTCTCTTCTCTAATCCCTACCCCTCCCTTGTGAACCTCAGTTGGGCACAAAAAAGAGGAGTCAGAGACAGAAAATAGTAATGGCTCCAGCCACCATGCTCTTTCTTGAGAAGCTGGAAATCTGGACACACCTACTGGTGGCTTTGAATACTTAAGCACCAGTGTTAAGTCAGGATTTCAGGTCAGAAAGTATTTTATAGCAACCCAGTATGCCAAGGAGATGCCAGGACCCCTTGGGGGTGGGTTTGAATATAGGCCAAGTGGCGAGGAGGAATGATTCTTTCTACAAAGAGTAGTCTTTGTCATACACTGTATTCTTTCTCTCCATGCTCCCTTAAAAAAATAAGTAGCCAATTGTTACCCATTTATTTGCTGCTTCTTATAATTACATTATCTGTGATTAGCTCACTGGAGTCTCATTGGACTCTGGAGTTATTTTGCAGGAAGGCTCCATCATGGGGCACTGTGGGACTCTTCTGAGAGCCTTCTTGCTCTGTTTGGTTTAGGGAGCTCAATTAATGCACATGGAGAGGGACAAAGAAGAGGATGAGAAATGGCAGGTGCCCCAGTCTTGCTGAGTTGCAAAGTTCCTCCTCATTCATTGCTTCATTTGATAATCACACTGACTCTGTGAGGTAGCTGGGATACCTATTATCATCTCCAGTCTACAAACTGGGATGCAAACCTCAGTCAAATTATAACATGGTGCTCAAGACAGGATTAAAACCCAGTATCGGCACGCTACTGGCCCCTCCCCTCCAACACACTGCATATTTGAGGATACTGATCAGGATTCTAATGGTGATTACTTCTGTAGTACTTAGAATTCTGAAAAAAGAATCTTCTAATTCCTGATCTCATAAGATCTTTACAACAATCCCGTGAGACATAAAAGAAATTATAATCCCCATTTTTACAGAGGAGCTAACCTTGGGTTAGAGAGATGACTTGTCCAAGATCATTCAGCCTCAAGGTGTGACATTGGATGATAACCCCGGACTCAGGCTTCTGATAAAAAGTTTTTCGCTACTACAACATTCCTGGAGACCAGGGCTCACTAGAACTGTGTTTTTCTTCCCCTTATTCTTCAAATAACAAATATTTCGTTATTGTGGATGCTAGGAAGTCCAGAGTCAAGGTGCCTGAAGACCCCATGTCTGTTGAGTGCCGGCTTCCTGAGTTACATCATCTTAGTACTCACAGGGTGGAGAACACGGGGTGAGAGGAGCGTGGCCTAAGGGCAACACATATAAGCCACATGACACCATCATCATGTTTTGTATAAAAGGCTATTTTCTGGGACAGAGGATTTTCTCAACTTAGGGAGACCATGAACCTCCCCTGAAATTTTATATATATCAATAAATAAACCATAATTTGGAAAGGCTTTTTAAAAACTTCCATCAGATTCTCAAAAGGATATGTGATCCCAAAACAACCAGTGGTGATTCTGGTCTCTTCTCTACCAAAGGAGAACTAAGGTGGTGGTGGTGGTGGTTGGGGGGGCTGGGGAGGGGGGGGTGAGAAGGAAGTAAGAAGGCTTCAGAGAGCACCAGGCGAACAGAGTCATGCAGGCCAAATGCTTTAAGATGCTGGGTCCAGGAGAAGGTTAGACAGTGACAGAAATGCCAAAGGCTTAGATGAGGCGATGTATCCAGCAGTGAGACACATTTTTGTGGAGTTGTGGGAACAGAGAGTGCATGGTGGGGAGTCAAAGAAGGTAGAGACAGTGAGTATGGAAACACTTCTCTACTACCAGGCTAGTGAAGAAGATGGAGAGATGGAATGCTAGCTGGTAGGAAAGGCAGGACCGAGGGAAGTTCTCCCTCTTTCTTCTCCTTCTTAAAAAAGGAAGATGATGTGTTTGCTGAGGACAAGTCTAGTTGAAAGGGAGAGACCAGGCAAGAGAGGAGGGCTTAGTTAAGAGACAGGAGGGGATGGATTCAAGCGAGATGGGAGTTCACTTTAGAGCAGATATGAGGCTCTCTTGGAACAGTGGGATGGAGACGGGAAGGAGAGGTGAGGACACACAGGAAGTGCAAGTTTGGCGTTCCCGGCCAGTGTCCTCTGCCCTGGAACTTACAGTGCTGCCCCAAGCAGCAAGCCACACACCCAGCCTGGCTGTTTCCTGTCACCCAGGCACCAGGCCTCTTGGCTTTGGGCGTGTGACAGCATCTCGCAGCCCTTCTCCATCTGCTCTGCATCCCTCCACCTCACAGCTTCAGGCCCTGACCCTCTGCCCCAAGCTCCCAGCCTCACAGAACCCTCCTGAGGGTGACTTCAGTAGCAAAACACGGATGTGTATCTGGGCAATTGTTTTCTTTGTTGTTGATTTACTTGGCTGCTAAATCTTTTAAAAGATACTTGCACTCCAAAATGTACAGATATATCACATTATAGTTATAACACAGGTTATATTTGGCAACCTCTGTTTATAAAGCTTTTTTTCCCCCTGGGCCTTGGGCAGGAATAGATGCTCATATTTTCCTGGGGCACAACCAGAGTCTTCCTCCTAATTTTACCTGCAGTGCTTTGCCAAAGATGTTACCACCTGAGTGTACGAAGGAAACATTTTCAGTGAGACCCTGGAGCACATCTGAAGGCCTTTCCCTCTCCCACCTCCCTCAGTTCTCCAATTATTCTATTCACTTCCAACTCCCGTTTCTAAGAAAAGGCATTCAAAAGGCTTTCAAAGACTGAGCCAGATTGCAAGGACAGATGCCTTAAGCTCCCAAGTCCCTGGGCCATTTACTCAGGGGACAGGTCTGTCACCTAAAAACCCCCTCTGCTGCCCAAGCCAGCTGGTGGCCACCCCATCATACTTGTGAGACTGGCCTCTGGCTGGACTGCAGCTTACTTTTGAATTCTCCTTTCTTCTTTGGGGACCCCCTGAGCACCACATGCCTAATGTGTTCATTGTCAACCTCCTTCTGCTCTGAGGGTACAAACAAGGAATACATACAGGCTGGAATGGGTTTTGCTGGGGAAGCTCAGAGTCAGGGGTCAACATAGAGGCCTTCTCTGGCCACACTTTAAAAATAAATCTACTTTCTTGCTGCCCTGCTCTCTGTATCCTTGCACTGCCTTGTTATTCTGCACAGGACATAGGACATGTCACTCTTCTCCTGAAAAATTGTGTCTCTTCCACTGAATATGACCTCCCTGGGATCAGAGACGTTTTCTATTTTGGCTCTGCTGTATCCTCACTGGCCTGGCACAGTATCTGGCTTCTGCTGGGGGCTTAAGACATACTTGTAAAATTAATTGTTGAGTGAATGTGGCCATCAGGTTCACACCTGCCAGAGTCCAGGAAGCAGTAGGGGACAGAGAGGACAGAGCCATTCTGGGAGTCAAGAAATCTAGGGTCAACTTCTGCCTGGTCAGGTCGCTAGTCTCCATGTATCCCACTCCATCTGTCTGTAAAGCAGGCCAGCCCTGGAGCCCCTTACCATGTTGATGTTCTTAGGGTTTGGGGGAAGGAGGAGGGGGCATCCTTCCCCAAGACCCTAAGACTGTGTTGATACTCAGCGTGGGTTTACCTTCTGACTCTTCCACTGACTGGGTAACCTTGGAAATGTTACTTCTCTGAATCCCAGATCCTTTGGCATAATAAGGACAAGACTTCTCCTCCACAGGAGGGTTGTGAGCACGGAATGCAATTGTGTGTGCTAAGGACTGGGTTTGTTCGCATTTGCTGCTACTGCTATGGGTCAGGTTGCCCTGGGGGTGGGAATCATTCTCTGTTTGTTCCTATTTCTCTCATCCTCTGTCTGCTTTGAAAACAGATCATCACGAGACCTGTCCCCAGGAAGCTGCTGGTGCTACACGGAGCCTTTGCTCACACAAGTTGCTAAAGCACCTTGGGGTGGCCTTCAAGAGCTCAGTTGCAGGTCACACCTGTGGCTGGAGCTCCTCACGGTCCTGGAACAGCGGTGCATGGTGTCATGACATAGGCATCGTATGTTCTCTCCACTCTTTTCTCTGGGTTGCCATTGCAGATACCAACTATTGTATCAGTTCATCACTGAACTTGACTGGCATCTCTTATGGGCCACCATACGTAAATGATCCAAGTCCCCCAAGAAGTGGAACCATATTATGGATGGGTGTGTCTGTCCCAGGGTGTTGTGGAGAGGACCAGGGAAGAAGTGCATGAGTGCCCAGGCCAGTGGGAATGACGTCTTCAGGAAGAAGACAAGAGGTTTCCATCCCAGTAGAAATGCACAGTGATGTAATCTCAGGGTTGGAGGAAGACTCAGTCTTGGCTTTAGTTACCACTCCTCTGACCTGTCCTCAAGGGTTGAACTCCTCACCCATTTCATAGGATTGCCAGGAGGCTGGGAGGCATTTTGAGGTCTACAGTGCTTACTGGGGATCAGTCGAGTGAAGTTTGTGCCCTTCAGTTTAATTTAAAATAGAAATATGCCACCAGGGTCTTAAAAACTATGCTTGGGGCCTTTGCCTGTGACATTTCCTGGTTGTTTTTATTTTATTTATTTTTTCCTATTGTTTTACTTCTCTTCCCACACCCAAACTCATGCATTTGACAGATATTGACAGATGCCTGGGGCCATGAAGGGCACCAGATAGAGGAAGCAGCCCATGAGAAGACCTGGAATTGAGGGAATATAGGATCCAAGCAGTGGATTATGAAGTTGGGAGGAAGGCAGGGCTCAGAGGCTGATCCACTGGTCTTCTGTCTGATGAGTTCTGACTTTCTCCCAAAGCTTATAGAGACACTTTAGGAAGGGGCATGTGTGTGACTTTGTCTGGTTCTGTTTTGAAAAACTCTGGCTCCAGGACACCAAGAGTGGATGGAAGGTGTTAGCTGGAAACAAATTAGAGCCTCCAAGGAGGGGAGGGGCAGATTGACGAGTTGTGAAGGAGACAGAAATGGCAGGGGCACAGCGACATCTTGATGATAGTGAGGAGGGAGAAAGGAGTCAAAAGTGATTCTCAATATGTGGATTGATCAAGTGGGTGCATGGTGTCTTTAATAACAGAGGAAGAAGAGGCATTTTTGTTTCTTGTCTGGGTTGATGACGAGTGACCATGGACATGATGAAGGATAGCCAGAGTGGAAGCTGTGACCACAAAGGAACAGTGGTGCACAATGGGAGTGTGTGGTTTCCCCTGCAGAGTTCAACTGCCTGGATAGAAAGGTGGACACAGACAACTTTGGCTCTGTAAATGGTCACCAGTTCTCTCCTTCCTGGTCCCTGGATGGCCCTTCTGATACCGCCAC
Organism: Tarsius wallacei; assembly: GCA_963574415.1. Classification (NCBI taxonomy): domain Eukaryota; kingdom Metazoa; phylum Chordata; class Mammalia; order Primates; family Tarsiidae; genus Tarsius; species Tarsius wallacei. The sequence goes on along the minus strand of CAUYQG010170504.1, from coordinate 50,896 downwards.
TCTGGAGAAAGACATGCAGGACCCTAACAAGGTACACACATTTTCCACCCTGCCAGGACTTGAGGTAGAAGATGACCATGCACAGAATGTTTGTCCAAGATGCTGGCCTTTCCTCTCTGCAGACACAGTTGGGCTGAAATGTAGTTTTCTATACAGGTGATCAAGAATGTGGCTTGATGTTTTTATTTAGCCCTTAGGCAGTAGTCTTATTGGGCCAAGTTAAATTCCATCAAACTCTTATGTCAGGAAAAGTTGGTTCCTATTCACTGAACTAAAATATTTTATTAAAAGTCCTCATTAAATGCCCAATGTAGGCAGGGAGAAAGTAAATATGAGGCATAGAAGAAAAAGTTAAGGACACATTCACAAAGTTAAGAAAACTAAAAAAAAAAAACTAGTATAAAGCAAATCAAAGAAGAGTCTTTTGGTCTAGGAGTCAAAAGACTAGACTTATCCAGGCTCTGTGGATAAACTGCTTCTAGAAGAGTGATTTCGAGCACATTCTCTTGAGTCAGAATGCCTAGTTCAAGTCCCAGCTCTTATGTTGCTATGCGACTTTGTATTACCATGAGGTTTAATTAATCTACATAAAACACTCAGGCCAGTGCTTGACATGAAGGGTAAGTATTAGCCAATGTTGCTATTATTATTGGTATTGTTATTATGAGTTATGTGACCATGGACAATTTAATTGGCCTTTGGGCAATAATGTCTTCATTCATAAAATGAGGACAAAATATTCTCTTTTCAGACTATGTTCTGAGACGACTTGGGTCTCTTCCACTCCACCCTACTTCACCATTTTATTTATTATTTTGAGATTTTACATAAGCTTCCACTGGAAGAAAGGACTCTGGGGGGAAAAGTTGCGGATCACTAGATCAGATGGTCTAAGGTCCATTCTCAACAAAAGTTTTGATTCTCAGAGTAAAACAGATACCCTTGAGACGAAGTGGACACAGAGGAGGGCCACATGCATGGAGGGCTTCTCGGAAGGGGTGAGTTGGGAAACTAAAATCTGGGTGTTTCTAGCAGTTGATGAACCTAGGCGAGAAACTGCAATTCCCAAAGAGTGGCAAGTGTGGAACATCAATACAGAACCAGAACTATGGGGCAGAAAAGGTTCCAAACCCAATTCAGACTTATCACTGGGGTGAGGGAAGGGGAATGGGTAGACAAGAGCTTCAAGATACTTCTTCTGGGTAGAAGTTTGATTAAAGTGTGAAGCAATCAAGAGCAAAGATGATGGCTCCACTGGGGAACACCAGCACCTGGTTTATCCTGTTTCTCGCATGGGCAGTACAGCAACGTCCGGAGGGAGAAGCCCTTGCCCACAGTCAGTCATTGACTACAGCAGCCACTATGAGCTTGCACCAACTAGCCATTCCTCCTTCTTTCTTGGCAATAGTAACTTCAATTATTTAGCTGAGCCCATTGCTGATTGAATGAAAGAAAACATCTCCCAGTCTCTCTTGCCATTAGAGACAGCCAAAAAATGTCCATGCAAATCAAAGACTTCTGTGAAAGAAACTTTAGAGGGATACAGACAGCCGGGAGGGGCCATTTTGCCCTACCACCCCAACTTCTTCCTGCTTCTCATCTGGGTGTCTTGGAACTGCAGGGGCCACCTCAGATCCTGAGGTCACCTAGGAGGTGAAACCCGTGTGACTAGAAATGGCAAAGCAGAAAGGCGGAAAGGACTTGAGTCCTGGGGACATCGCACAGCCACCATCCTAGTCCTGCACTGCCTACCCCTGGCCTTCCTTCAAGCTGGGCAAAGCACCCGCCTACCATATTTAGTCTCTGTGGTGTTCCTGGCTCCCATTCCTAGCCCTGGAGTGCCCTGGCAGAGTTTAGAACCCCCATGCCTCCAGGTGACCCTGCTTGGCAGTGTGCCTTCCATGACTCCCCTGCTCCTGTGTTTGGAACTGTCTGGCATGTGCGTGCTTGAGTAGAAACCCAAAGTCAAAGCAATTCCAAACACCATTAGCTCTGCTGCCTGCTGCCTCCTGCTGTCCACCCGCCCCCCTTTCCACCTGAGGAGAAATATACTGGGAGGAGCTGCCTCTTTTTTTCCCCCCTTTTCTGGATTGTTTACTGTATCAGACAGTCAACATCTGCTGCCCAGAATATTATAATGCTAGCATTTCACTGATTTAGTTTTAATTAAATAAATAAAACATTATAGGCACAGTGGAATCCTTCTTATATGTTCCTTAGCTTACTCTGCTCTTTTTTCTGTGTTTCCACTAAGCATTTGTTGGATTCCATCAGCGACTGACACATCGTTTTGCATGTTTTAAACACATGTGTGAATGGTATATTAATGGTTTGATTTTTTACACCAGCCTGGGTATGCCAAGGTCATCCTCTTTGGCCTGTGCGCATCTAGAGCTCAGGGCCAGGCTTGTACGCTGCTTCTCCATTGCTCAACGGATGAGTCTTTCGATTGTTTCCAGTTTTCAACATTGTAAATACTGCAATGATGCCCATCATCTTAAGTCCTATTTACGCATGAAAGTGAGAGTTTCTCTAGGCATAAAACCAGTTGTCACCAGGCATGCACAGCTTCACTTTTACAAGTGATTTCCAAAGTGCCCTCTAGAGGGAGGAAAACAATTTGCACTCTCTCCACCATGGCAGTGCCCATGTCCCCCAAACACTTGGCATTGCCGAATCTTTTTGATACTTAGGTAGGTGTGAAATGGCAGCTCTGCTTTTTAATGGACATTTCCTTGATTATGAATGAAGTTGGGCATCTTTTCATATTTTTGTAGTAGACCATTTTCATTTCTACTACTAGGAACTGCTTGTTTTTATATTTGTGTGTTTTTCTCTTTGGCTATTTGCCTTTTACTGTCATAGTTCTCCCTGTCTCCCCTTATGGTCCCCACACACACATATTTCAGAGATTGAGCCTTTGTTGGACACATGCGTTGCAAACCTTTCCCCTAGATCTCTGACTTGTCTATTAGCTTTGTTCATGGTGTCTTTGGTCATACAGAAGTCTTACATTTTAAAGTAATAAAATTAATTAGTATTTTATTTTGTGTTATTTTTAATCTTTCTTGATCATATATTATAAAAATATCTTCCTGAATTTTCTTTTAATAGTTTAAAATATGTTTTTCTTTACTTTTAGCTTTTAATCCATTTGGAACTTATTTGCAATATTTTGTGTATGAAATAGAACTCTAATATTAATTTTTTAATGAGAAGAGTCCATTTTTATGACACAATGTAACAAGAAGTCTGTACTTTGCCTGCTTATTTGTAATCACCTCATTATGTATCAATTTTCCCAAATGCATGGGTCTCTTCCTGAACTTTCTAGTTTATTCCATGATCTCTGTATCACCCTACCTTTTTTATATTTCATCATGTGTCTTGATGTCTGCAGCATAAGTTCCTCTTCTTTGTATTCCTTCTCAAAATGTTCTAGTTGTTCTTGGGCCTTTTGACTTTCAAATAAATTTTTATTAACTTTTTAATAAAATGCTTCCTTCTTCCATCTTTTAGCAGATACTGCTGTCTCTTCTCATCCCTACTCCAAAGGCTTCTGTCCTGAAAGATCACCCAGTTCCAGCCCTGACTCTGCTACCCCTCCTAGTTTTCATTTCTTCACCTGTCAGGTCTGCTCTGCCCACCTCACAGGGTTGCTGAGGTGATCAAATGAGATAAAGATGTGGGAATGCTTTGAAGAGTTCAAGACACCAAGTTTAAGTTAAAAAGAGTTAAAAACAATAATCTCAAGATATCCTGAGACAAAATGTAAAATTCAGATGACTCCCCCTCAGCTTCCAGAATCTCCCTTCTCCCAAACTTCTAGTGTTGTGAAATGCAAGAATCTTTCCTGGGTACACTTCTGACCATGGGCTAGAAAAAGCTTGGCTTGGCTCTCATTTCAGACTCTCACTTTAACTAATTGAATCTCAATTTATTCAGCTTTACGTGGTACATAGTAATTCCCTCTCCCAAGTCGTATTATGAAATTCAAAAGAATTAACAATTCTTAGTGACATTTGTACGTGGAAAATGACTTACTGGAAGGCAATGATGTTTCTTGCCACTTAAATCAGGGCATGTAGGAGAATCAAATTCATTTTGTCTACAAGTACAATGTCTTCATGTTCTTCTAGAAGATGCAGGAAGTTCCTTTCTTCAATACCTTTTCCCTTAGCCTTTGAAGCCTGGATGTGTAAAGAAGTGGAAGTGGCTGGGGGTCTATAATGTCTGTCTGGACAAACAGGCAGAGCTTTCTTGATGTAGATGCTGGCTTCTCACTGACTCGAGGGAGTGAGAACTTGGAGGCTCAAGGGTGAAAACCAATCAGTTTTTGTACCTTCCTTGAGGAGTACAGATGCCATTCAGTTAAAATGAACAAGATACCTTCCCTTGGAGTAAGCACACATCTCTGTCCCACATCTTTCTAACCCTTACCACTCAGGTGACTGGAGCATCTCTCATTCCCACACCAGGATCAGACATGGGCTTGGGTCAACTAACATCCATGAACGAGAGGATGTGAAGCCATAGCCCATCTGCTCCATCTAACACAGAATGACTCCTTCCCTATAATTATGAGCTTGCCTTTTCCTCAGTTCTATTGAAACAAGATTTTCTACCTATTCTCCAACCACCTCCGTGGCTGACTGTAGACTCTGCTCTTTTACCACCAGTATCTGCTGAAAGTTTCTGGACTCCTAAGTTACTGTCAGGATCTCCTACCCTACCCCACCCTTAGCCCCTGCTAACGGCCATTTCTCTGCTGTGGTTTGGGCAGAACCCTGGATTTCTGACCTGGGCTTGGATCTTAGTCCCCAGAACTCACACTCTGCCTGTTTTTTCCCTCTGGGGTTCACACCATTTCCTACTCAAACTAATTCTCCTATCCCATGTTATCCCTGCCTGCTCTTGCTTCCATGTTCATGCAAGCTCAAAGATTCTGCTCTCCTTCAAGGCCCTGTCTTGTCTCTCCTTACACTATAGGTGAAACACATGACTCTTTTCCTTCTGCTTTCTATATTCTAAGTCTAGGATTGCTTTGTGAGACCTACTAATCAAGTTTCATTCCAAACAGACCACAGATGAACTTCTTTATTGTTCACATGTAAACAAGAAACTTAGGAATAGGTGTTCTAGGAATAGCTGTGACTGACTGCTGAAATCCTTCATAAAGGAAGGACATATCATACTAGACATTGGGAATTGTCCTTATCAAAAGAAAGCTGGCTTGGGTCATACCTGTTTAACTCTCCCTCCCAGGACAGCCCATTCCCATGACTGCTTCATGTGGTCACAGCAATCAGAGGGAAAAGAGTTTAAAGACCCAGCCTCTCTCAACATCTCTGAAAGACCGTCCCATTCTGGGGATCCACATGGGATCAGTCAAGGCCTTGCGACGAGCCCAAAGTCCAGCCCTTCCCTCTGCCCATTTCCACCTCCTTTACTTTCCTTCCCCTGCCAGAGTTAATCCCAAGAGCCCTCTTACTTTTAACACCCAAACCTCCATCTCAGAGTTTGACTCTTGGGGACCCCAACCTGCAACAGGTGTCCATAGCTATTTTTTTTTTTTTGCTCAACCAACCAACTTTCTGTTGACTCATCTTCTTTATTTTCTCCTGTGGTAGGCAGAATAATTGGGTGTGCCCAGCCCTACCCAAATATGCCTATGCCCTAAGCCCTAGGAACTTGTGACTGTACTACCTTATATGGCCCTTATATTGGACTTTGCAGATGTGATCAAAATCACTGAGCTCAAAGTTGGGAGATTATCCTGCATTATTCAAGCAGGCCCAGTCTAATCATGAGTCCTTAAAAGCAGAAAATCTTTCCTGGCTGTGGTCAAAGATGTGACTACAAAAGAATGCTTGGAAAGATGCAGTGTTGCTTCCTTTTAAGATGGAGGAAGAGGCCACAAGACATGAAATGTAGGCAGACCCTAGGAATTGAAGAGGTCAAGAAAATGGATTCTCCCCAAAGCCTCCAGAAAGGAACTTATCCTACTGATGTCTTGATTTTAGTGCAGTGAGAACCGTGTGAGAGCTCTGACCTACAGAACTGTAAGACTATACATTTGTGTTGCTTTAAGTCACTGAGTGTGTGGTAATTTGTTGTAGCAGCAATAGAAAACTAATACACTCCCTTGGAAGTCATCTTAATACTTGCTCTTTTGTGTGATCATAGACATGCACTTCACCTCTCTGTGCCTTAGTTTTCTTACTTGTAAAATGGTCACTTTGGAATATATTACTGCAAAACCATTTTCAACTAGACAGTTTATGGTCCTAACTGAATGGACTCCCTACTTAGCAACATTTATTTTTCTAATAAGGCAGTGTTGACTTGTCTTTTTGATGACTATGCAGGGGCAAGTCTATTTGAGTTGCTGTGAGGAGCACCAGAATGGCCAAGCTCCAGGATCAGGAGTGAGAGACTCTTCATCTGTCTGACTCTTCTGGTCTGTCTTTATGTTGATTTCTAAATTTCCTATCGCCACAACTCCTTATGGCCCTGGGAAAAATGCTTCTTAGCAGGGGTCAATGTATGAAACACAGCCTTATAACTAATGAATTTTGTATTTTTTTTTCTAGGGAATCTGCACATACATTTTTATTTTTTTGGTTGTGCTGAAAATAATAAGTTAAAAGTTGTAGGCACCATGCTTAGAGGCAGGATCAAAGGTAGCTGTGTTCTGGATTCTGGTGAAAGTTAACTCAGCCTTTAAGAAAATCCACCATTTTTAGGATTTAAAGAAAGTGTTCTTTGCCTGAATTTTGTCAGGAGTAAGTATAATCAAATGTCAGTGTAATTAAAATACTTATAAACTCACCAGACACAGTTGTAAAAAAAACAAAAAACAAGACACTAAGATTAAATAAAAATAGAGCCTCATTTGGCTTCTTCATCCTCCTAGCAGTTCTCTAATACAGTTGCCATTTCATTAACTTTTCTGTATTAAGAAAATCTGAGCCGATCACAAAACAATAATGGCAAAGGCACAGTGGTAACGATCACTTTCGGTTACACTTATCTAGCATGGCATGCTTTTCAAAATATGTTCTGTTTACTTCTCTGATTGAGCCCCAAATTATATGTATTTCCATAAAAAAGTGGGGGAAGTAAAGAGAGTAAGCATCACCTATTTGTTTTAACAGATGAGAAAACATGGCTTCATTTGAGTCTAAGTTACTCTTGTGTCACCATAGTGATCAGCAGCTGTTCTGGAGTCAAGGGCTACTCTCCATATTGAGCTCTGTGTCTACTATAGCTCATTACTCCTGGCAGCTGGAATCACCCAACACAGTCTCCAAAGACCTTATATTGTAAATCTAAGGCTATTGAAAGTTCTTTTTTGCACTTAATAGAAAAAGGTCACTAGGGCAACCCCTTCAGATCCCCTCCCACTGTGGGAGCTTTTCTGTCCTCTCAATAAATTCTGCTTTCTCAAAAAAAAAGAAAAAGGTCACTAGAGTATTATTAACTTAGGTTTTCTGGCAAGAAAAAAAAAGAAAAAAGAAAAAGAAAAAAAATCACTAGAGAATTATTCACCAAAGTTATCCTGAAAAAGAGTAAATAGTTGAATGAAAGGAGGAAAAAAAAACCATTAAAAAGCAGAATTGGATTTCAGACTGTCACTCACCTACTTGGGTTTCTGATGCTGGTCACACAGTATTGTCTTTAAGCATACTAGAGTGGAGGGCACCCCATTTTTCCTCCTTCCTGGAGCTCCACTCATGTCCTTTGGGTAAATTTTCAGAAACCCTCTACATGATGGCCTCTATAAAATGACATCACCAACATCAGCACTACCTGCCCCTTCCCACCAATCCAGGTGCTATTTGGCTGACCAGTTTTGAAGGAGAGAAGACAATCTGAGGTCAGTAGCATATAGTGACATAAAAAGGAATAATCCTCCTAGGCAGCCTGGACACATTTGAACAGTGAGGAAGTGATACTAAGTGATACTAAGACTCCATTTACTTCAACAAGGTCTCATTTTACATTTGGTCTAGTAGATTAATCTTGACTTAAGAGACCTGGGTTTGAGAGACAAGCAATAACTCTGACTGGGGCTATCATGTAATCATATTGGCCTTCCATGAGGGTCAGTTCTTTTGTCTATGAAATGGGTGTCATGATAGCAAGCCTTTGCTCCACTGTATGAGGTTGTCATGAGATTCAAAAATCTAAATGTTAAAGCACTATAGTGAAAAGATGTTATAGTTTTCTTATCAGCAGTAGTGCTAATCATGAAAATATAGCCATTGTGATCTTGTGATATCACAAGAATCATCAATTGTGGAATTGCCATAAGGCACTTCTGGGATTATTCATGCATGTAGCTACATGCCGGAGAAGCCACTCACATGTTGAGATAATGTGTACTGTTTCTTGAATTACATATCCTTGGTATTTTATAATAACCCTAATAATTAGATCTTATTAATGTCATTTTACACACAACAAAAAACTAAGGCAGAGAGAAAGAGAGAGAGAGAGAGAGAGAGAGAGAGAGAGAGAGAGAGAGAACGAGAGATTGAAAGCTCACTGCTTGAGACCCCAGTGAGTTCTGCTGACTGACAGCATCGGCAGGCACTCCTCTGTTGCTTAGGCTGGAGTACAGTGACACAATTATGCCTCACCATAGCTTTGACTTCCTAGGCTCAGGTGATCTTTCCACCTCAGTTTCCTGAGTAGCTGGGATTACAGGCATGCACAACCATGCCTGACTAATTTTTAATATTTTGTAGAGACAGGTTTCCCCATGTTGCCTAGGCTGGTCTCAAACTCCCACACTCAAGCGATTCTCTTGCCTTGGCCTCCCTAAATGCTAGGATTACACAGGCATGAGCCACCATGCCTGGCAAACCTTGAATCTTTAGAGCCTTATTACCAGTAACTTTTTGTCTTAAGCATGAGAAGGAGTAATGGTTGGTATTAAAATTTCCTTCATATAGAGCAGATTAATTCACAATTTAATCACTGATAAGCCAACTAATTCCTACTCCATGATTGATATATGAATGTCTACTAAAAATTTCCTCACCAAGAAATTTCTAACCCTATGGTCTTTTCTGATAGAGCCCGTGGTGTGTGCTCCCCTGCCCCACAGTGGAATTACTGGAAAGTAGCCACTGCCTCAAGGCTTCTTTCATCACGAAGAGGCCCATGGCACTAGTCTTCACCAATGGTGTATGAGTGAAAATGATGTGTGCCAATTGTAGGCAAAGGTGGGTAGGATGGGTGTGCCATCTTTACTTTCCTCTTCCAATCAATCAACTAAATGTAGAGGATCCAACATGAAACTCAGAGGCCCGAGAAGATGATGAAGACACAGCGAGAAGGCATGAGGGTTTCTGAATCACCACTTGGACAAAAACCCATCTGGACCTAATGTGAGGGGAAAATAATCTCTTTGGTTAAACAGCTGACATCAACACTACCTGCTCCTCCCTGCCAACTCAGGTACAATTAGACTGACCAGCCTTGAAGGAGAGAAGACAACCTGAGGTCAGTGGCATAGAGTGGTATAAAAAGGAACAATTCTCCCAGGCAGCCCTGACACATTTGAGCAATGAGGCAGTGTTATCTGTTACAACAGCTATTCCATTGTAGGTCTCAATGGAAAGAGATCCACCAGTGTTTCAAGCCTCGTCTTCTGCCATCTTGGAGATGATTGACTTCCTTACCACCAATGCCCCCCTTCCCCGCCCTAAGCCATCTAGAACAGCTGACCCATAAATCTGTGCTTGGCAAAACAGTAGTTTTTCTCAGAAAGTGATATTAAGACATTCACATTGCTGAGGAAGTCATTCCAACCTTGAACTAGTAGCATCCCAGTTCAATCGCCCCCTCCTCCCACAGTGGCGTGAGGCAGGAGAACTAACAAAATATGGAGGTTACCGATGGCTTTATCTTTTGCTTCACCAATCGCCTCTCCTTTTTCACACTTGCACTTATGTTTGGTGGTGTCAGATATGCTCGTCTATTTTTGATACACACGTAGAACCTATCCCTTTGGAATTTTGCAGAGGAACTAGCCACACAATTATGCTAGCTCACGTCTGCATGCACCCAGAATTGATCTGGGAAGACACTGGCTGAGGAGGAAGGTCTTCACAGCACTCACCTCTCCCAGGTCAATCACAGTTCCCACGTGGTGTTAGCACTCCAGAGGGGGAAAATAACTTTAGTTTTCCATAGTATAATTATTGTGAAAACAGCTATTTTAGAAGACACAAACACAGCAACAAGTTCTGCACATACTCACTATGTCCTTGGTCACAGGGGTATCAACGAGTCTTGGGAACTTCTCTTTAACTGACTTCAAGTTAAAAGCAAGAACCAGTCCTGTAAAGATAGTGGAAATTTTAGGGTAATGTAGCCATGGATGACTAATACACACCACATAGGTTTTAGTCGTTTTTATAATTTCGGTGTAAGGCTTTACCATAATTTACTCAATCTTTTATTGCTGCATGTTTTGGCTATTTTATTGTTTTGCTATTATGAATGGGGCTGCAATGAATATCATTGTAGTTAAATGTTGGTTCACATTCTTCATTCTTTCCTAACAATAAATTCTTTGAAGTAGAATAGCTGAATTTTGGTGGGTATGCATCTTTTAAAACGTTTGATATGCTATTTCCCACTCACTTCCTGGTAGAAATGTACCATTTACACTCCTGCTGGCTGTTGTTTGGAGTATATTTTTGGTTAATTTCAATCACTCTGTCTTAAAGCTGTCTCCACACAAACCAGTTAGAAATCAAAATCAAAACTCAAAACAAAAACTCCAAACGGAAAACTAAGGTTGAATTTGAAAACTACTAGATAATTTGATTCTAATCAATTTATTCAAAGTACCATTGTTTTGAAAGCAATCTGATAAATTCAACCACTCTTAAATTGCACATTCTTATCTTTCAATGAACACTGACGTTTGAAAAAGTGATAATGTTTATATTCTCCAAGAACTTTGAGACATAACAATATTGGTTGAAGTCAACATCACAATGGCCTAGTTTGAAAAGCTTAATTTTTTCCCAGTTACATAAAGGCTTGTCAATAAACTCAACTTTTTAAATTATCAAATTGGACTGACTTCATTTAATAGACATATTTTATGGAAACATTTTGTATAGATACTACCACCATTTCCAAATTGCAGCCCTTGCTGTTGTGGAAGAATAAATATTTTAATGAACGCCATATATTTTAACAAGCTCTGAACCCTGCAGTTGGTTTAAGCTAAGGGTGCAATTTTAGGCATCTAAATAAGTAAATAAATGAGGAAGAAAATCCATGTTAATTGCAGTAATTTGCAGTACTTTCAAATTCTTAATTAAGAAATAAAATAGGATTCATTAGCCATGCCCAGTGTAGATGGAATGCATAGATCACCATTATGACCAGACACAGGACCTGGAGTCATTGCCATAAATGAAATAACAGAGAGTAATCACTGTTGCATTATTGGCCAGAATGTGCAGGCGCAAATAGGAGGAGAGAGAGCTTCACAGAACATGTCTTCCAGAAATGTCCCTTTTTTTCCCCTGGCCTCGGGGTTGCATTATTCCAAAACTTCTCCCCTGAGCCAGGAGCCCTGCCCCTCCCTCCTCATCTCTGGGATAGGTGCTTCTCTCAAGCCTCACTAGTGCTTGGAGCCTGCCTGACAATCCTGCCTGCTTGCTTCTTCAACTTATCCCCAATCACCTGCCCCAGGTCTCCTGTGAAACTGGATTTCAGGTGCCTGCTTGCCTCAGTCTCTTGAGGGAGTTTTAATATTCTTCTACAAAGATGGGAAAACGAAAAGAACTTTTCTTGTAACCAGAGGCATTCTGACTCATACTGCTTTGAGAAAATTAAGTTTTCTCTAAATTAGGGAGGACATGTAATTTATCATTTTAAAAAAATTCCACTTTTGACTAGGATAGCTGCTTAACTGGACAGGGCACCAGATATTAATTGCGGCAGTTCCAGGCAAACTAGGATGCTTGGTACTCCTAAGGAAAGCCCATGCAGGTTTTAGGGGAGGGTGGGGTGGGCACAGGTTGTCAGGCATGCACAAGGAAGTTCTGCTTTGATGATGTGAACTGGGAGGTGATCTCAAGAAAAAGCACAGCTGTACCTGGTTGTGGGCACAGAAGGCTGGTCATTGTGCTTCTGGTGAGAACACTAATGTGGACAGTGGGTGTGTGCCCCTTGGGCCTCCCTTTCCTGCTGTCCTGCCTATCTTAGTGTTGGCATCCAGATAAGTATAGACACTCTAAGGAGAAGACATGGGCAGGTGTAGACAGCCAACTGCAGTCAGCTCAGCTGTGAGAAGGGTAGAAGATGAGCGGTTTGAAGAGGCCTGAAAAAGCAGGACAAAGAAAGAAAAGAAAGGAAATCATCCACTGACAGTCTCTAGAAAGAATGTGGGATTAGATACTCACATGTTTTCAGCAGGTAATACAGTTTTTGGCATCTTAGACCCAAGAAAAATCAGACATGAACACATATATTTCTCAAATGCCTATTAACTCTGCATATAGAAGTCACGAGAGGTGTCTGAGGCATACTCTTTGTCCCCAGGGGATTTAGTAAGGTGATTCCTTGAGTCTAAGTCTTCCTTTTCTTTTGAAAGGGAAGCCAGAGAGAAACTTGGCCTCTGTTAGCTTCATGTATTAAGCCATGAAGATTCTTTCTTGGGGAAGGTCTTCTACCATTTCCTACCCATGTTGAAGACTCTCATGGAATTTATAAAGACTAAATGAGTGTCCAAGTCTTGTGATGTTCCATTTCCCAAAGGATCCTTCCTCCCTGACTGTACAGAGTCCAGACCTTTGAGGATCAGGAGACTGGTGCTGTGGTAATGGGAATGACTGCAACAGAGGGTGGAACAGACTCATGATGCCTTAAATTTTCTGATAATATACGGTAAAGCTGATACGGTAAAGCTGATATGGAGCTTTTCCAATTTCAGAATTAAGCTGAGGAGAAACAACTTCAAAATGCATCCATAAAAACAGGCTAGATACCAGACTAAGAAAAGAAAAACACATTCTGTGAAACATTCCTGTAGAATTCATTGCTCCATGTGTACTTGTTGCTCTGACTTGGCTCAGATAGTAAGTGAAAGTAGGATGCTAAGAAGACATAACAAACAATGGGAGGAAAGTGTGGAGGAGGTGATTGAATCACGAGGAACACCCTGTGAAGCCTCATCACACAGGAGGGACCAGGAGAATTTATTGCTGAAGTTCTTTTGAAGAGAAGCCTTCAATGCAGTTATGCCTCAACTATGACCTTTGGGAATCATTGGTTCATTCTTGTATTTATTTCTTTCATTTAACAAATATCAATTGAGCATCTGCTCTTTTCCTGATATAGTATTAGGTGCTAGAAGTTTAGGGGGGGCAAAAAATGGGGTGTATATCCTCTTAAAAGGGACTTTTTTCTTTTAAAATTATGTTGTTAAGATAATCCTGCCCATTTCTTTTTGAATTTATTCCAAAACAACAAGAATAATGAGAAACAGAAATGCAAACCTCACCTTTGTTGAGAAAAGACTGCCAAAAGCAATAAAGTTCCAACCCAGGGCTGATAGATGCTGAAAGATGCCTGCTGCCAAAGACCTTAAGCAAAGCCAGCAGAGCACAGAGCTTGTCAAAGAGGGCAGAGCCAACATCATCTTTTGGGGAATAGCTGATCTAAGGTGAACGGGCTGTTTGTGCGAGCATCCCAGGTTGCTGTTTCCTCCAATTAGAATAGGGGAGGTTGTATAAGTAAGAAAACACCTAGACATGCCATCTGATCATGTCTGTTGGGGAGGCAGATTGGACTGTTCCACACTAATCAGTCATGCAACTGCCCATCTCTTCTTCCCTCTGGAAAGAGGTAAAGGCTGAATCGACATGGACACCTGTACATACACAACCTTGTGTGTGTCAGGCACATCCCTGTGAACAAGAGACACTGCTGGGTGGCATCACAGGCCAGCCCTTCCCTTCATAAATTTTATGTAAACTCACTGGTTAAGAAGTGCTTATCTCAGTCAAATAGGAGCCAGCATAGATAAGAAACCACCAGAAGATCTCTACAAAGATATTGCAAAAGAAGGAGGAGGAGGAGGAGGAGGGGGAAATGATCAGAGAGACCTTGTACCAAGTTGTGTTGCCATCAAGGAAACTGTGCCAAGCAAAATATCATAGATAAGCAGATACATTATAAACAAACAAACAAAAAACCTTAATGAAGAAAATCACTTATATAAGGCAAAACCTCTTGAAAGAAATGTCAAGACAACTGAAAAAGACAACAAAAAATGTGCTGGCAGAACTCAGAAAAGAAGTAGAGGAGAAACAGAAGGTGGTCAGGAAAATTAGCAACCCATGACAGGCAAAAAAAAAAAAAAAAGAAAGGTAAATAGGCACTGCTCAAAATGCAACATAAGCTTAAGAACAAAGATTGGTGAAGTGAGCACAACACAGTGAAAATGAATGGTTAAAAAGGAGCAGAGAAAGAACCTAACAGATATGAAAGACAAAACAGGTATCATAGATTTGTGCATATGCATTAATGCAGTACTTAAAGAAGAATTCTAAAAAATAGAATAGACAATGTGATGTGCAATTGCAAAACATTTTCCAAAAATAAAATTGTTTAAATTTATACACAAAGCAAAACAAAACGAAAGAAAAATGCAAACTGTCTAATGACATATTGATACAGAAATATTAAACCCAAAGGTAAAGAAAGCCTCTTTTGCGATCAAAGCAAATAATCCAAATCAAAACCAAAAAAACCAAAATTTCTTTTCTAAGAAGAGTTAGGTTGCTTTCAGAGTTTTCCACAGCAGCATGATGCTTACAAAACCTCAATAAGGATAAATAAGAAACATTAAAAGTTTTTAGTGCACAAGCTGTTGTTCAAGTACAAATGTTGCACAAAACATCCTAGTAACCCAGAAAATGTGGTTATCTGGATATTGTTTTGAAGACTAGAGGCTGAACTTTAGCCAACTGGTAGAGAGTGAAGAAACTATGACAGAAGAGCTATTGGTGAGTTTTTAAATGCATTTAGTCTAGGATTATGAAAAAAAACAAACAAACCCAAAGCCTGTGACAATTAATGTTAGAAAAAACAATGCAAATATTAATGAACCATAATAGCATTTAAAAAACACTGAAACTAACAAAATTCAGAAAATATGGGGAGAGAGGAGGTGAGAGGTAGCCCCGGGTCAAAAGTTACCACTTAGGGCTAGTGAATCAAGGAATAAAAATAAATGTATATTTAAAAGTATAAAGTTAAGATTAGCAGAAATATCATCATCATCACCATCAACATCATCATCACCATCAGTTAAAATTGAGTGGGATGTAGGAACATGAGAGCCTGGAGAAGAGGAAATATATAAATTTCATCGTCTTGCAGAGCTGACAGTCAATAACTACTAAACAGAGGATTAAATACATCATATACGGTATTAGAAAGATAAACGATTAAAGAATGAAAAATATTAAAACCTTCAGAACGATCTCTATGAACCTACACACAGACCAAGTTAAAACAAACCACAGATCATAATTGAAAGACAAAAAAAAGAAGAAGCAATAGACACAGGAAGTATATGATGTCAAGACTGAGTCCAAGCATATGTACGATATCAAAAAATATGAAAGTAAAAATGTAGCTGGCAAAATAAATAGATTCTCAGTTTAAATTACAAAGCAGAAAAAAGAAAGAAAGAAAGAAAGAAAGAAAAAAAATTGTGCTGTGAGCAAATTAAAACAAAGTGACTGGAAAGTTGAAAATAAAAGAATGGACACAGGCTTAAGCAGCAAAGGCAAACAAGTCCATGAAACAAAAACAAAGATTGGAGATCCTAGTTTTAACATCAGATGTGTATCAGTCGTTGAGTTCAGGGTACAAAACAGTAGATGGGAACTTTGTTGCAACCTGTAATGATGCTCTAAGCATTAAGAAAACGGATGCACCAAAAAACATAGCAGCAACATTATTAAGCTAAGAGGCAGCACATATAAAAATAAAAGGCAGAGATATATGAAGGGTAAGAGAGCCATGCAATCCCTTCAGTTTAAGAAAAATCAGAGAATGTTTTTGGATTCATATTACACTTCATTTGGGGGATTTCCTCTGATCATCAACTCCCTGTATCTGTACAAAGAGCCACAAGAACATCTGATATTATCTTTTCCCCACTACTGAGCCTTCCATGACTCCCCATACCTGCTGCATAAGTCCAAGTTACTCCTTGTTTGGCTCTGCCTTTTTCTCCCACTCTTCATGTGTTCAGAGACATTCCCCCATGCGGGGGCTCTCTTTTCCACATCTCCTTGCCTCTGACTTGGCCCATCCTATTTCCTCTCTCTGGATGCACTTTACTCCCTGGGACAGCAGGTGGACATAAATGAACACTTCACAAACATGCCACTTCTTCTGAGAAGCCTTCTTTGCCTCCAGCCCCCATCAGGCACAGGACACAATTAGTACACACCCACACCACATTGTAGCTAGCCCAGTTCTTCAGGATAGACACGGTGGAGATATCTTTGCTGCCCCCTCATCCTTCACTCACCACAGGTAATTAGGTACAAAGTCCTGCCATTCTTCCCTCTTATTTCTCATTTCCTCTGCATTTCCCATAACCCCTGCATCCCTGAGCACCTCTCCTCTGAGGATTTTGTGCAAGCCTCACTTGTTGATTCAGTATTCCGTCCCTGCATCCATCTTCTAAAGCATTGCTTGGTCAAGCCAGCTCCTTTGCTCCAAGGTCTCCAGTGGGTTCCTTTTCCTTTATGATCAATTTCTTCATCTGATGTCAAGGATTTCTGCAACCTGAACACGATGCCCTTTCCAATGATTGTCCATGCTGTCATCTTGCACACTGTTCCATCCACACTGACAACCACTCCAACCATGCCATGCATCTATTATCATCTCTACTCCTTCCTGACCTGCGCCAGAATTACCATCCTCACATTCTCTCCCTTTTTCTTGTCAACCTTCCCAAATCCTGCTCCAAGAACAATTCATGGGTAACTCCCCTTGGTCCATCAGTCCACAAATCTCTACTCTGAGCTCTTTGGACATTTATTATCAACACCCTAGCTGGGCTTTTTAAATTTATGCTGTGAGTTGCACTTGATTTGTACATATTTTATCTCATCAGATAGACAGGAGCCTCAGGGATTCCATCTTGTGCCTCTTTTCCATTAGCCTTGATGTCTTGAAAGGAAATGAGATTATGGTGGTGCTCCGCAATCATATCTGTTTTAAAAAATATGTAGAATACATTGCTTTTGTCGGTGTCGTTTAGCAGGATTCCCAAACATCAGACAGATTCCTGTATTGCCTTCTGGGGTTACAGTGGCTCAACTTCTGTCATTTTCCTTCACCTAGGCCAATTAATTTCAATAGAGTTGCTTAAAATTTTAAAAGCTGCTTCCCTTCCATCATCTCGGTGGACCCTTGCCTGATACTGTGCTATATGCAATGCCCAGATTGTCAACTCATTTCACAAGAGGGGAAATAAAGTCAAGAGTCCAATCCACATGGCATGTGGCTGGCAGATCACCCAGCTTCCACATCTAGTTCAGTGCTCCCTACACCAGAGCAAGCTGTGCCTTTTCTCTAAGTTTCTGGAACTTCCCTCAGGAAGACTGAATGCTTGTTTAAAGCACTGATTTTTGCTAACATTTTTCTTTATTTTGCTTTTGGTTTCTACCTCCTCTTGCAGACACTGCTTTTCCTTGATGGTAAGTAAGCATTCTCTTTCTTCCCTGAGTGATGGCCCCACTCCCGGTCCTGTCTGCTTCTTTTTGAGTTTCCACTTAGCCCTGCCACCTCCTGGAGAACCATTCTGGCTTAATGTCTCCCACATCCTTTCAAATTGTTCTTGTTCCTTAGCTTGGGATTTCCTGTAGGGCTGGCCTTCTCAGCTAATGAAGAGCCTCCGGCTGGAAGCTCTGCTCTTGATCAAGTCTCCTCATCCTGCTGGGGAGGTGGGGCTAGAGGCTGGTGGAAGAGGGATGCTCTGGGGGCTTGCTGGTACCCTGCACTCCCCACACCCCTCATATGGCATCTTTAAAAGGATCCACTTTCCTTGGCCGAGCGCGGGGGCTCACGCGTGTAATCCCAGCACTTAGGGAAGCCAAGGTGGGAGGATTGCTTGAGCCTGGAGTTCGAGACCAGTCTGGGCAACATAGTGAGACCTTGTCTCTATAAAAAATAAATAAAAAATTAGCAGGATGTGGTGGTGTGCACCTGTAGTCTCAGTTACTCAAAAGACTGAGTTGGTAAGGATTGCCAGAACCCAGGAGTTCGAGATCAGTCTTGGAAACATTGCAAGAACTCAGCTCTACAATACAATACAATAAAAATTAATTGGGTGTGGTGGCAGGCACCTCTAGTCCTGCTATGCTGGAGGCTGAGGGATTAGGATGACCTGAGCCCAGGAGGTCGAGGCTGCCATGTGCCACTGCCCTCCAGCCTGGGCAACAAAGTGAGTCTCCGACTCAAAAAAAAAAAAAAAAAAATTCATTGTTCCTTCTTCCAGGAGGGCTCATTCACAGTGTGTTTCTTTTTAAGTTGTTTGGTGGCATCACTTTTTAATTTGTATGTGGGGATGGGGGGCTGGGTTGAGGAGAGTAACATGTATTCCCTAGAGTAAGGGAGTAAGAGCGACCTTATACTGTGTATTTTGGAAGGATGCTGGGGTCACCACTCAGGTGAAGTGAGTTTTCAACTCTCTCAACCCCATGCCACAATTTTCACGTCCTTTGCTGTCTCTACTGGTCATAAAGAGGCCCAGGTGCCCCAGCCCGGGTGCAGCAGAAAACCTCTCTGTCCTGGCTCTTGATTGGCCCAAGAGGTGAGCCAAGCTAGGCCAATCAGAGTCCTTCCCTGCGAGCTCTTCCCTCTGGTCGCTGAACTGCCAGGAAGTGAGACTGAAGGGGCGGACGCCCAGTTCTTAATAGCCAGTTGGAGGAAATGACGTAATATCTGCTGAGAAACGTCAATGGGATGGTATTAAAAGCTCCAATTCCAGGTATTCATGAGACCGGCTCCCATGCCTGGGTTTTCAGGAGCTTGGCTACATGAGCTCATAAACCACCCTTTACTGCTGAAGCCAGTTTGATTTGTGAATTGCAACCCAGAGAATCCTGGCTAATCTAATCCTTTCTGCTGCGGACTTACCCCGTTCCCAGACCCAGATGCCCTTGCACTACCTGACTGTGCAAGACCGGTATCCTTAACACAGCATCACTGTGGGCTCCTTGGGGGTTAGTTCTTGTCTGCCTATGAACCCGAGAGTCACATCCACATGGACACTGTCCCATCCACAGTAGCTAAAGCATACAGTGCATGTGTCCCTGCAAGAATCAGACCCCTCATGGGAGCAGGACTCTCTGCATGCTCTGTTCAGGGATGTGCCCATCAGTTTAGAGGGGCCGGGCACCCAGTGGACACATGATGAATATGAATATTTGTTATTCATATTCATACTCTGACAACTCCCCTGCTTGTCCTAAGAGCCTCCTTATGTGGAGTAGTGGTCAATGTCACCTGACTGTAGTCTGTCTCTGCAGCCTCTGTGCCTGGGCTCTGGT
Source organism: Tarsius wallacei (assembly GCA_963574415.1). Taxonomy (NCBI): domain Eukaryota; kingdom Metazoa; phylum Chordata; class Mammalia; order Primates; family Tarsiidae; genus Tarsius; species Tarsius wallacei. The sequence continues at coordinate 31,274 of CAUYQG010170504.1, read as the reverse complement.
AATTCCATCCACCTGGGACGTATCTTCTCTCTGCCCTTCACAGTTCCACACTTGGGACTTGTGCCTCAAGGCCCAGCTCAGATGAAACTCATGCCCTGTTTCTTCCCCTCAGCAAGTTCTCACATCCTGCTGAACTGGTATGGGGCATCCTTCAGCCTTCATGCTCTCCAGCTGGACTGACACATTACTGATGCAGCCCTTGCCCCGCCCACCTCCCCGCCACGGGCTCCAGGTTCCTTGAGTGCCCAGCACAGCATCCCACACAAAACAGAGTCAGGGGATGTGACAATATTCAAGGAAATCTGTGCAAAATGATCAGACTGACCTGACTGTAGAAAGCGCACGGGATTAGCAGCATGGCCCATTTGCAGGTGGGGTTAATAATATTACAGACCTTATTGAGTGCAGCTGATAGAATGCTAGCTCATCCCAATGCCTGGCATGGGGTTAAGTGCTTAGTAAGTGTTAGCTGTTGTTGCTGCCAATGGTTCTTGGGGCACCTGGAAATCCAGGAGGAAATTTCCGTTTCCCACTGAGTAGATGTCTCTTATATTCACAACCTGACAGTTTTCTCCATTTCTCACTCAGTCTGTGACTTCCCTTCGAGGGTCCTCTCTATGTATGCCACAGCCAGCCCAGCAGTCCAGTGCACCCTCGTCAGAGCTCATCCCCCACCTGAGATGCCTCACTCAAGCAAAGTGTTTTCTGGGCCAGGTGGGAGCCCTGCTGACCAAGCCTGTAAACCCACTATCCCAGGCAGGCTTTCATGGTTCTTTTGAGGTGGGTCATTGAGGGAGGGAGAAAGGGAGGGAAGGATGGAGGGAGGGAGGAAGGGAGGGATGAAAGAATGGATGGAAGGAAGGAGACAGGAAAGATGGATGGACAGAGGGAGGAATGAATGGATAGATTGAGGGAGGGAAAGATGGATGGATTGAGGGAGGGAGGAAGGGATGGAGGAGAGAGGGATCAAATGAGGAAAGGATGGATGGATGAAGGGAGGGAAAGATGTATGGATTGAGAGAGGAGGGGAAGGATGGGAAGATGGGGGAGGGAGGAAGAGAAGGATGGTTGGATAGAAGGAGGAAAGAAGGGAAGGAGGGAGGGAGTGAGTGAGGCAGGGAGGCCTGTGGCCCAGGTCCAGGCTGACAAGGGACTATCTGGAATGGGAGGCCAGAGGAGGAGGGAAGCGAAGGTCAGCCTGCCACGCCTGTCACCCCCTGCCTAGGCCTTGGGGAGACAGACACAGTTGGGGTGGGGGGAGGCCTGGCTGTCTTCACAGACCCCCTTTGCTACCAGAGATGCTCACAGGTGGCCCAGCAAAGAGACAGAGCTGTGGGGCCCTGCCTTTCATCTTCCCCCTGCACACACTCGCCATTGGCCCTGGCGGCTCCGCTTCTCTCCTGGGCCTCCAAATATCTCCAGAGACTGTGTCCTCTCCCTCCTGCTGTCCTGCATCTTTCTCGGTCGCCCCCCTTCCTTCCCGCCCCATCCACGCCCTTCCTATCTTTAGCAACCCCACTGTGAGGCCACCTCTCCTCTTTTCCTTATTTCTCTAGCTTTTTTCTAGCTGTCCCTTCCCTTGTCTGTCCATTTCTCCCGAGGCTCCTTTCTTCCTCCTGCACACCCTTCCCACCTGCATGTGGCTTCCCCCTACCCCCGTGGAGAAGGGGACAGTCAATCTGTCAGAGCCAGGCTTCTGGACCCCCTCCTCCCCCTGCAGGCAGTTATGTGGAGGCTGGCACTGCCCAGCAGTTCTGGGCCTGCGCCCCCACACCAGCCACTTGGAGGATCACTTGGTGCTGTGCCCAGGATGTGACAGCCTGCAAAGGTCACACGCACGCCCAGGAAGATGTACTGCTCTGCCAGTGGAACTGACAGTGGGCAGATTTGCAGACGTCCCTCCAGACTCCCCAGCCTTCTACAGAGGCGGGAGAGCAGAGAAATAGACAGACACACACCCGCCCCGCCCCAACCTGCACTGCTGCCATCCCAGGTTTTATTTCTTTGTTTCTGTTTTTTAAAGGTGGCCTTAGAAGCTATCTTATTTGAAATATTGTAACAAATTCTTCCAGAAGACTTCACTGAACTTGACAGTGTGCCCTGTTCCAGGCTGGGGCATGAGCTTACATGGTAGGCTGCTGTGCAGTTCTATAAACAGAGACACAGCCATGTCCTGACCCTCTGTCTCTGTCTCTGTCTCTGTCTCTCTCTCTCTCTCTCTCTCTCTCTCTCTCTCTCTCTCATTCTGTCTGTCTCTCTCTGTCTCTCCTCTCTCCCCCTCTCTCTGTCTCTCTCTCGTCTCTCTCTGTGTCTCTTTCCTCGTTCTCTTTTCTCTCTCTGCCTCTCTTCTCTCTCTGTCTCTTCCCTCTCTCTCTGCTTTCTCTCTCTGCCTCTCTGTCTCTCCTTCTTTCTCTTTTCTCTCTCTCTTTCTCGCTCTCTCTGTCTCACTCCTCTCTGTGTGTTTGTCTCTCTCTCCCTCTCTCAGTTTCTCTCCTCTGTCTGTCTGTCTCTCCTCTTTTTCACTCTCCCTCCTTCACTCTTCCTCTTCTCTCTCTCTCTCTCTCTCTCGCCCAATTAACAGGGGACCCAGATTAGTGGTAGCAAAGGGGAGCAGAGGCTCTTTCTACAGTGAACTCATGAAAGAGAGGGCCAGCAGAGCCACCATGGGAGGAGAGCAGACAAATGCTTATTTGAAGGGCTGGGAGGTGGGTGAGGGGTTGAGAGGTGAGGGGGGTGCTGGCCCTGCCAGTGCACTTCTGGGCTCCCAAGGGCAGTCTGAAGCCGAACACATGATAAAAACAGACCTTGATCAAATATGTTCACTCCAAGGGAAGCATAAAGTTCACATATGTTCACCGTGTTTTGTGGTGAAAGGGGAGAAATTGTCATAATGACGTCAATGATGATAACAGAGACCATATATTTATATATTTACTTTTTTATTTTAGAGTTGTGGGGTGCTTGTGAGGATTTGCTACATAAGTAAATTGCACGCAGGTGAGGTCTGGGCTTCTAGCGAGTCTCCTCTCCCCTGATAGTGGACCTGGTAATGGGTAGTGGCATGCCCCTTATCCTCCCCCTCCCTCTCTCTACCCCCTCCCTCCTCCCTCCTTTCCCACTTCCTTCTTTTCTTGAGCAGTGCCTAGCATCTGCTGTCCCCATCCTTGTGCTCAGGTGTCTAATGTTTGAGGCCTGCTTATGAATGAACAGGGTGTTCAGCCTTTGGTTTCTGTGACTGTTCACTCAGAATGAGGGCAGAGGCTACCTGTTGAGTGAGTAGTGGGCATGAAACGGCTTGTGGAGTGCCTCGCTTGTAACTTACAGAACTCTGCAAAGTGGGCATTCTCCCATTTTTCAGATGAAGAGATTAAAGCCCCAAGATGTTAGGACAAGGCAAAACAGAAACAAAACCCCCACAAAACTTCAGCAGGCAGACCCACATGTCAAGTGTAGAACAGGGATTCAAACCCCAAGATGCCCGCTGCCAGAGCTTCACCACCCGGCACTCAAGGAAACACACAATGCCATGGTGAGGGCTTTCCTACCAATAATTAAAACTTCAGAATTGTCCCAGGACTTAAAGGGATATGTTTCAATTACCTGGAACAGGTGCTGAGGCAGAACAGCCTCCCTGACCACACTCCTGCTCAGCTCTGTTTCAAACCGTATATCTCAGGACTCTGGGAGTCTGGTGGACAATATATACCTCCTGCCTGGCAGCCTCATGAGGGGGCCCTAAAGCAGGGGGATTTATGGGCCTGCTAGCTGGCCTACAAGTCCCTTGTCTACTCAGGATGCAGGTCTCCGGCCCAGGGTCTCTCCATGGAAACCAGGGCTTGGTTCCAGCAAGTTGGCTGGCTCTAAACGTTGATGCCTTTTGTACTGAGGCTTTATTTTCCTTTTGATGCTGTTATGGGGACGGTTGGAGAGGAAATTCCCTGTAGTTCCACAGTCTCTAGATTTATGGAGTAGTATGAAAATATTTGCCCTGTGTTCAAAACTGCTGAAAAGGGAAAAAGAAATGTCGTTTTCTACGGATTTATGAAAACAGAAACATTGATTGGTTTTGCTGGGGGTTTGTCACTCTTCTGATGACAGCTTGATGTTTTCTGGTGTTCGGAGTGCACCAGGTCTCTTGCAGGTAACACTGGTGGCGACGAAGATGGTGGAGTTCATTTCTTATACTTTCTACTCCACCCTCTGTGTCCCCCTACCCCACCTACCCTTTTTATTCCCGCCTGCAATGATCCCAGGTCAGAGATCACTTCAGACCTTCCCAGGGAGGAGGACAGTCTAGCATTAATTCATAGTCATTATGAAGAACTGATGAATTGCATTCTTGTTTGGATTTTTGATTTTAAAAAACTCTGGGCCAGGCTCAGTGGCTCAGCCTATAATCCCAGCACTTTGTGAAGCCGAGGCGTGTGGATTGCCTGAACCTGAGCGTTCAAGACCAGCCCAGACAACTTGGTGAGACCTTGGTTCTACAATAAAAAATCAAAAATTAGTGGGGCATGGTAGTGTGCGTCTGAGTTCTGGCTACTTGGAAGGCTGAGGCAGAAGAATCATTTGAGTCTAGCAGGTCAATGCTGGGGTGGCCGTGAGTGTGCCACTGCTCTCCAGCTTGGGCAACAGAGTGAGACTCCAACTCAAAAAACAGAACAAAAAACAACAACAAAAAAACCTCTGAAAATGAGTTATGCTCCTTGACCCAAATATATGCTGACTCTCAAGTGGTGTAATTGTAGGCACTTGTGGGAGAGAGAAGGTTGAGTGGAGTTTCAAGGTCTTCTGGTTGGCCCTTGTGTTATATCACATGAGCCCCAACAGGCCACATGAGGCTGACTCTGACTGTGCACGTGGGTTTTGCCTCAGAGCTGCCTCTTTACCTTTTATTCTAGACACTTTGATCTCAAATATCTATGTGAGGCTTCTTGGAGAGCTGAGGGACAGGTCCCGGGGCTTAGTCCCATAAATTGGATGAGACCCTTAGAAAAAGCAGAGTAAAGTCTTGTGCCACCAAGAAAGGGCTCACTATACCATCCTCATAGGGAGGAACGAAGAGACATGCAATTCTCCTTAACACAATGATCAAGGATACCCAACCTCAGCAGCTCCTGTCCACCTAGGATCATCCGCACAGGATTCCATGGCTCTCGATGCAAAGAAGCACTCTGAAAAGTGACCTCTAGAATGCCTTCCTCAGGACACATTTCCCCAAAACTGTACAAACTTCTAGAAGACTAAGATTTATCTCTGCTTGTCTGCTCAGTGACCAAGAGCCACAGGGACCTGCAATTTTTGGTGCTGGGTATAATAAGAAACAGAAGGACCTGGGAAAGACAAAGTAGGAAATAGAAAATAGGGGTAAAGTTGGGGGAAAAGAGGCATGAATTTTGGGGAACAATAAAGATGAATTGAGGAAAATGATCTTGACCTCGGACGGCCTTGTTGGGGGGCAGGAACTTAAATCTGGCAGGAGGGATTGGGGCAGTTGCCAGGGTCTAGGATAATAGATATGGGAAAAAGGGTTGAGAAATGCCCATTCAGCTTGACTAAATAAGTTATATCAAGATGAGTCAAAGCCTTTTCTCTTTTCTTTCCTGCTTCCAAGTCACACAGTGATACCCAGGAGGCAGGAGCCAATAAAACCTTAAAGACATCTGAGGTCCAGGCCCACTCATTCTAGATGCTTCTTAGGGCGAGTATTTTCTGCAACAAAGCAAAATGGATTTACAAGTATCTCATTAAAACTGCAGGAAAGAAAGAACATGAAAACTTTTCAGGAAGGGAGAGATGGTAAATGGAATTAATAGTGCAGAACTCATTAGTACCCATTATTACTAATTTAAGAGATGTGAACTGCTATTGATGTTTTCTTTATTTACTGTGTGGGCTGTTGTGGGGTTGGGTGACCGTCATTAGGGCTTTCTTAGCCTCTCTTACGGCACAGACCTGCCAATCCTATTTTCCCATAAGTTGGAATTTTCATAAAGGAAAATTCTCCTATCATGGAGGGATTTCAGGCATGGGCAGGAAGCGTCCCTGAATCTCAAACTTTGAACAGACCTTTCCCCAGCGTAGAGTGGGCAGCCCCGGTGTCTACGTGTGGGGGCTAGTGAAGGTCATGAGGAAGGATTATCCCGACTCCTGTCGATATGTGACTCTATCCCCACCCTTTCTGTGACAAGTCCACACACACACATGAGGACACTGGGGCACAGAGAGTATCACACAGTAAGTAATCATGCTCTTGGGCAAGTTAAAAGTCTCTCTTCTGTTCTACCAGGAAGAGGAAGCTGGACTGGATATATTCTAGGCTTTCTTCCAGCTCTAACTCGATCCCCTGAGGTGGGAATGGCTGACAGGTCAGTAGAGGCATTCACAGACTCTAATTTTCCACGAGTTGAGCATTTCAAGCACAATGTCAGAAAAGCAGACTATTTAATGTACGGGGGAGAGACTTGGGGGTGCGGAGTCCTTACAGCCTGGAGGGAAGGCCTTCTCTTCCTGAGGGTCACCCCCAGAAGCCATGATACCAATATCCCTTTCCTAATGTTCCAAGAAGAACATTTTCAGGGAAGACAAATTGCTGGTCCTTGACCCCTTGACAGCAAATGGAGACTAATGAACGGGTCTGAAATGATGCCTTTATGTTAATATCCGTGGCAGCAGACCCTTTCTAGAAAACTCCTTTGTGCCGCTCAGCTTTTGTTAGTGCCACTCAAGGGCTGTAGATAGCAGATGCCAGGCAGCAGACACATCCTGGGCAGGGCAGGCACTTCCTCTGTGTCCATGTCCCCAGGCTCCTTCCTGGTCTCTCGCATCCAGAACAAACTTCAGGGTGGCATCAGCCTCTCTATCGACACTGTTCTCCTAGGAGAGCTCCTGAGCCTGTGTCCAAAACTGCCCCGCCTCCTTCTGCAATTAATTCTTGGTACCCAGTTCCCCTCCAGACAGCATCTGACCCCGGATCCCTTTCTCCTTCCTCCCCTGAGGTGCGGCTCCTCTCATGATCTCCATTTTGCCGATGGGAAGATAGAGGTGGCAAGGTGCAGTGACCTATGCAAGGTCCTGCAGATGGTACAAGGCAATGTCAGAATTGGAACCCAGGTGGTCCAGCCCACAAGCTTGTGGTTGACCACAAGCCTCTTCCACCCCTTCTCCCCTACACAACCCTCCTGACTGCCAAGCACGGTGTCCTGTCCTCGTAAGAGTCAAGCCACCTGACAAGACATCTGAGGTCCGGGCCCATGCATTCTAAATGTTTCTTGGGGCAAGTATTTTCTGAAGCAAAGCAAAATGGACATACAAGTATCTCATTAAAACTGTAAGGGAGGAAGAACAGGAGAAGTTTCCAGGGAGGGAGGGATGGTAAAGAGAGTGACCCTCTCTAGCCTGTTGCTTCCAAACAGTGCTCCTAGGATTCTAGAATTCTCGACTGCCTCTGGGTGTCAGAGAGATGAGGCACAGGTGTGATTTGAAGCCAGCCTGTCCACTTCCATGAAACCTCCTTTGCTACCTGAGCTGCCAGCGGCCAGAGGAGACGGGGCTGGGTTGGATTCCTCTTTTTACATTCCCCTCTGTACATACATGCTGTTGACATTAGAGACCCCATGCATGATGCTCCTTTCTGAATCTACCATCAGGGACATGCTTAAACCACAGATGTCATGTGTTCGGGATGGGCAGGGGGCTTGGGGGAACCATTGTCCAACAAATTGGGGCTACTGCTATTTGTACTCTGTTGATTCAGTCTTAAATAAGATTCATTCTTAAAAAACAATAGAAATATTATGTGATGGTGAGGCTTGGGCTCCTTTGGAGCCTGTCACCCAGGTGGTGGACATGGTACCCAGTGGGTAGTTTTCAGTCTTTGAGACCCAATCTTAATTGATAGCTGAGTCAGCAACTCAATGAGACTAAACATTTTTTAAAAGCCCTCCATTGATTGCAAAGTGCTAGGCAAGATGCGCTTTGTTATGACTTATTAATATTCAACTTTCACCCAAAGTGGAATTGATTTTCTAGAATTTGTATTCATGCGTGCTGCCTAATTGAGGGAAGCTCCTAGCAGCCCCAAGGTCTCCAGGTCCCTGCACATCGTGGGTCCCGCAGGCACATCCTCCACGAAGGCTCCATCCCTCCAGGCACGTCTGGGCTGGAATAATAAGGCACTTCCTCATGTCCCCAGCCCCACTGCCCACCTCACATTTATTCTGAAGGCTGTCTTTACCTCTGCTTTGAAAATCTGCCACAGCCCTGCTGCTGGGAAGAGTGTGTATTGTTTGGCTTTTTGCCCAGAAAATAAGATGCTTCAAAAAGGTCATCCAAAAAAAAGAAAAAGAAAAATGTCTCTTGGGGAAAGAAGAGGAAAAAAAACCCTTCTCTCTCAAGGTGAACTGAGTGAAAGGTGAAGTTTCATCACATGGTGTCCCTTTGAGAAAGCAGCACACCCTTCTGTGCGTGGAGACGGTGACTTGCAGGGGACATGAGCAGGGCTGTGGCTTGGGAACACATTGTTCTCTAGGGCTGGTCCCTGGTCAAGTCCTTGGAGAGGGTATCTCTGCCATGGATGAACTGTCGGGAGGGCAGAAACATAGCCGCCTTCCCCAGGAACCCAGGCCTCTGTGGGGCACGGAGGTGTGAGGCAGCCTCCTGCTTCCGGGGAGCATCCACAGTGGTGCCTGGAAGGAATCCCATAGCCAGTGTGAAATGGACCAGGGGATGGCAGTCTGCCTGGTGCTACTGACTCTGTGGAGCCCCAAGTGCCTGTGCAGGCAGGGATTGATGGCTGCAGGGGATGCTGCTCTGAGCTGTGAGTTGCCTGACTTATTTGGAGCCTCTGCCCTTCCTCCTCCACAGCCTAGCTCTGTGGTTCTGAACCTAGGGTTGATTTTTGCTTCAAGGGGCCATTTGGTTGTACTAGGGGACACTTTCGATGGTCACAGCTGGGAAGGAGGTGCTACCAGCATGCAGGAGGTAGAGGATGCGGCTAAACATCCTTTAACATACAAGTCAGTCACACAGCACAGGATTATCCAGCCCCAAGTGTGCACAGCGCCCACATGGAGAAACCCTGGCCTAGAACGAGCTCCCCGCACCCCAACCATGTGGTTTCCTCTTCCCTTTCTTTTATCTAGGAGTTTGCTCAAAGCCACCTTACCAGAATTCCCTTGTGACCACCTTACACTATATTTCACACCACCACGATTTCCCCCCGACTTTGCTTTAATTTTTTCATAGCTTTTCCTTGTCTGATACATGCACACGTGTCTGTGTCCAGTTGCTGATGAAGTGCCGTCTCTCTTTTTTAAAATTTTTGTTTTATTTTTATGGATGTGGGATGCAATTTAGGATTAGGTACACAAATGGTCATCGTACAGGTAAAGTTTGGGCCTCCCTTTGGTCCCTACTTGAAGTGCCTTCTCACACCAGATTGTAAGTTGTTCCATCAGACCAGGGCTGTCAGTTCTTCTGTTCACTACTCTGTTCCCAATGTCTAGAACAGAGGACACGGCAGGTGCTCGGTAGACGTGTGTTAAATTAACAAATGAGGGGATGTGGGCCCCAACAGCTGGGTGAGCCTGGCTCAGTCACCTAGCCAGTCCCATATGCAATAGGCAATTCTCATGGAGAAAGCAAGCTGAGAATTGGAATGCTCCTTTGGCTGTTTCCGCTTTAAGCTTCTTTGATTCTACAGGAAAGTGGAACTTGATTTGGTAATTTTGGACATGGGGTAGGGCGGGTTTCACTAAGAGAGCACTGAGGGGACTGGGGCTTTTGTGGGTCCCTGCAGTGAGTGGCAGCTATTGTTAGCATACACAATGGCACAGCCTCGGGCCCCGAATTTACTGGGATCCCAAAATACGCAGGAAGTAAGATAAATACGATATTTTAAAAATGCTCAGGGCGACAGAGCGAGACTCCAACTCAAAAAATAAAATAAAATAAAATAAATAAAAATGAAAATTAATGCCCAAATCCATAAGGAAGGAAGCATCAAGATTTTACCTAAAGACCAGATCAGGAGTGCTGGGTTTTCCTTTAGCTCTGGGGCTCTGATCTGGCCCCACACCACACTGATCCTGCTCTTGTCTTTATTTAAAATGTTGCCATTTTGTTCATTATGAATTTGGGTGCTAATTTTTATTTTTTTAAAAAATATTTCATGGAAAGCTGATTTGTCTTGACTCCTGAGCTTTTTGTCACTGCCATCCGTTTTGTGCCCAAGGTGAGCGTCTCACTGGCCTAACACTAGTTGGGGGCGTGCTCAAGAGTATATGCAAATGACAAGAAAAATAATAAATGCATAAAATTAATGTCAGATTTTGTAAAGCCTCATTTCTATAGAATTAACCTAAGTGCAATCCACTTTCTGTTGCATCATTTGTCCTGAACCTAAAAATGCAACTGTTGATTACAATGCAATGTAGCCAGGCAGAAATACTAAGTTTATGATCAGGTGTGGTGGCTCACACTTGTAATCCCAGCACTTTGGGAGGCTGAGGCAGGAGGATGACTTGAGCCCAGGAGTTTGAGACCAGCCTGAGCAACATGATGAAATCTTGTCTCTACAAATAAATAAATAAAAAGAAATACCAAATTTCCATCTCACTCACAAAAGCAATGGATAGTCAGGTGTGGTGGCTCAAGGTCACTTTGGGAGGTGGAGGCGAGAGAATTGCCTGAGCCCAGGGGTTTGAGGGCAACTTGGTGAGACCTTAGCTTTACAATGTGCATCAAGCAATGAATTTAATGGACACATCTAGAGACAGAGAGAAGCATCCTGCCATTATCCCTGGGGAAGAGAAACAGGACAAGGAACTTTGGGGACAACTAGTGGACCTTAGCATTTGAAGGCTGGGTTTCCCAGAAAGAAAGAGGCTGAGAAGGTTTGTGTGAACTTCTAGGTGAAAAAGAAGCAGACATCCTTGGGGCTGGAGAGACCCAGGTCCTGGTTTGCCGGGACCAGGCCTGGTGATACATTTTGTTTGAAGGCAGTTATCATCTGCACCTCCTCTTGCTCTCTAAGGCATCAGGGTTGAATGCTAAGCACACCTGGCCACTCTGGGTGAGGCTGCCATCCAGCAGTTGCCACAATGGGCCTCTTCTGACCGCTGCAGAGGAGAGAGATGCTGCCCTCCACTTGAACGCTCATTTCTGCAGATCTCTGGTGCTGCTGGAAGAAACCCTTCAACACCACTCTCTATGTTAGCTAAGCCTCATAGCTCTTACCCCTTTGTCTTGCAGTCATTTTTCATGGGTCTGACCTTGCCCTTGTCTTGCCAGAGTTTTATCCCCTCATGGCTTTGATGGGTGACCTGCTGCTAACATTACAGAGTGGCTGTCCTGGGAACAACATTCACAAAGAAGAACAGTGTTTTTCTAGTCCACAGCATTGGAGAGAAAAGTGCAAGTGACAAGAAAAATAAGAAATGCATGAAATTAATGTCAGTTTTTTTTTAAGGCTAATTTCTATGGCATTAGCTTAAAGGAGGATTCCTTTTCGTTTGCATCCTTTGTTCTGAACCTAAAGTGCAGATATTGACTAAAATGCAAGGTACACAGACAGAATAACTACATTCCCGGTCGGACACGGGGGCTCATGCCTGTCATCTCCCAATCTGGGAGGCCAACGCAGGAGGATCTCTTGAGCTTAGGAGTTTGAGACTGGGCAACATCACAGGACTTTGTCTCTACAAAAAAATAAAAGGAAACCTATCCAGGCCTCATGCCATGTACCTACTCAGCTACTCAGAAGGCTGAGCAGAAGGATTGCCTGAGCCCAGGAGGTCAAAGCTGCGGTGAGCCATGATTGTACCACTGAACTCCAGCCTGGGCGACAGTGAGATTCTGACTCTAAAACAAAAACAAACAAATAAAAATGCCAAACACAAAAACCCTGAAACTAGTTCCTTCCTCACTCACACACAGTGATGGATTTAGTAGATAGTATATAGAATCAAGTGATAAGATCCACTGAGGCCAGGAGGCATGTGCCCTCAGATGATTGGCGGTGATGCACTTTAAAAAAAAAACAACTCATTTGTTTTTCATCATTGTTGTATTTTGGTTAGTTGGTGTCTCAAGCCCTGGGCTTCATATTTTACAGACACCATCCCTCTGACAGTGGATAGTATCACTGCCATTTTAGAGATGAACAAACTGAGGCTGACAGGGGGCAAGTTGCTTAAGTCATAAAGTAGGTAAACGGCAGGCCTGGGATTCAAACTCACACTTCTCTGAGTCCAAGACCTTGGCTAACTTACCCTGTCCTGCCTCTCATCCAGGGTCAAATCAGACCTTGAGGGTGTCTCTTACACACAGCCAGTCCTCTGTTAAAGGGTCATGTGAGCAGACATCCCCCAAGCTGTTCCAAATCCTGAAATCTTCTGGTTAGCTGAGGTTTGACTTACAGAATAAACCAGGTGACAGTCATTCTCATACCTGCACATTGATCTTTCAGAATGGAATGTACTTGGTCCTCTGAATAGTTTGTTGATGCCCCATAATTCTTAAAATTCTCAGATAGGAAAGGAATTTAGAAGTCCTCTGGTCCAAATCTCTTTGATTATTGAATGGAGATGCCAAAACATTTACAGAAAAATGGTTTATTAGAATGTGATTGTGGGCAGAGATAAACCATCTCTAAGATGATAACGGGAACATGAATGAAGGAAAGAAAGCTTATTGACTTCAGTTTGATGATTTATTTACTTATCAGTCTGACTTTTAAACCCAATTTTGATAAACAATTCCATCCTATTCCTTCTTCCTCTCCATTCCTAATCCAAAGGTTACTCATTTGTCAAATTCTAATTACATTTTAAATATCTTTCTTGGAATTTCTCATTGACTGGATACTTATTTTTCCTTCCCTCGGACTTCTGGTTTTTTCTGTCTTCACTGTGGCACTTGGTACTTGACTGTTGGATTACTTTCTGATGGTTTTATTTTTCCAAATGGATTGCATGAAGGACATCGGAAGGGCCCGTTCAACTCCTTGCTCCCCCAGGTCTCCTGGTTTAGGGATAGACTTTGCAGGAGGTCCTATCAGGGTCCTGCCCACCTTCCTTGGACTTTTCAGAGACAACAGCTAACTTGGGGCCACTATCTTCATCTATGGGCCGGAAGACTCTCCTTCTTCAGCCTCCGTTGAGGAAAGCCTTCTATCTGTTTTTATTTTTGTTTCTGTTTTTCAGTCAGAGTCTCTCTATGTCGCCCAGGCTGGAGTGCAGTGGCATGTTCACAGCTGTCACAGCGTCAACCTGCTGGGCTCAGGCGATCCTTCCACCTCAGCCTTCCAAGTAGCTGAAACTACAGGTGTGTGCCACCACACCTGGCTAATTTTTTGATTTATTATAGAGATGAGGTCTCGCCAAATTGCTTAGGTTGGTCTTGAATTCCTGGGTTCAAGCAATCCTCTCGCCTTTGCCTCCCAAAGTGCTGAGATTACAGGCATGAGCCACCATGCCTGGCTAAAGTTTTCTATCTGTGTACATGACAGGACAGAGTTTCAGAGAATTATCACTCCTGGGAGCTGCCCTCCCACCAGTGACTCTTGGGAGTTGGGTGTAAACATGCTGCTCCCTTGCTCCTTAAAGTGAGTCTGAGTCACGTACTTTGACTTACAGGCGCTCTCACTTCCTTTGGCTAAATGATGCAGGGTCCACCGCCCTGTCTCCTCATTCTACCATCCCCAAGTCTCTCAAACCCTTATCTCAGGGGCTGCTTCTGGGGGAACTCAAACTAAGTCAGGCATAGAGGTTGTAGTTACTGTTGACGTGTTCACCACTATTAACGGACTGCCAGAGAGTCGCCTTGCAGATATAGGGATTGTGCATCTTCTCTTCAGAGGGCACAATCTGGCCCCTAGGGTGGACCTCACTCAATCCCAGCTGAACAACAATGATGGGCAGGGGTCCCACCCCAAGTTCACCCGGTTCTGCTCACTACTCTGTATTTGTGATCTATGACTGACTTTGGTAAGCAGCAGAGAGCCAAGGGGAGTGATGTCAAGTCCCTCTGACCCCTCTCCCATCCCTGCTGCTGCCAGCTGTATATAATTCTCCAGTTGTGTTGTCTCCAGACGGATTACCTCCTGACAAGGCCAAGAGAAATGTCGACCCCAAGTTACGAGTAAAGCAAAGGCCCCCTCCCTTTGGAAGCACAAAATGAGTGGGAAAAAGCACACCAGCAAGATGCTTGCTCACAGGCCCATGTCAAATTTATAGATAAATAAAATATCAAAGATCAAACGAGGTCAGATCAGCAGTTTGGGCCTTGCCCCAACAAAGCAGAGAATGTGCTGTCTGGCTCCATCTTAGACTGATTTCCAGACTGGTTGTGATTCACAGCTGCAGCCGTGCAGAGCACATCCACTAATGCTATTTGTTCCCCACTTTTTAAGAAAGGCTGGGGAGATATATATACGGAGAAGCGGGCATTAGCAGACAGTCAGTCTGACCATAGCAAGACAAGCAGATGGTTCGTGGGACGGATGCCAGCTGGGTGTTTCCGTAAGTGATGGCGCATCTCTCTGTGCCCTGGCTCAGCTTGATTAAGAGGTCAGGAGGAGGCTGCCTCGGCACAAGGCCGGAGCGCACATGATCTACGACCAGCCCACTGGTCGCCTGGAAACAGCTCTCTAAAAAGACTCAAAGACAAATCAATTTAGAGCCGGGTAGTACTGGCTGCTGGGAAGACATGAAGTTTGGATTTGGAAGGTTGTTTTTCCAAATGCCACTCTGCCCCTTTGACTTTGACCCCACTTCAACCACTTTCCTTTTTAAAGCGCTGGTATCTTTTGATGAGTGACAGGACCCTGCAGGTGGGTTTCTGGGAAGTAGGTGATGCAGCAGGGAGGCAAGAGAAAGATGGCCTCAGGGAAACTTGGGAGGGTCTGACTTCCCTCACTTCACTTGCTGAATCTTGCCTGTGTGTCCAGCGCCATTTTTCCTTTTGTGGGTATAAGCCATCTAGTCTAAGAAGATAATGCAAACATGGATGGTGGAAAGGGAGCTTGTTGGTCTTGATTTGATTATTTGTTTGTTTATTTCTTGGTCTAACTTTTTTACTCAATGTTGGGGATAAATACGTTTTATCCTAGTCCATCTTTGCCTCTTTTCCACAGTCCAAATCCTACCCAGTCTTTAAAATCTAATTTAACTCTATTTGCATGGAATTGCCTCATTGACATGATACTCATTTTTCCTTCCCTTGAACTTCTTTTTTCTCAGTCTTCACTATGGCATGTGGTGGTATTTGATTATTGGATTGCTTTCTAATAGTTTTATTCTAATGGGAACACATCTAATAGGATTACCCTATTAGATTCCATTTAGGAAATTATAGAAGAATTTATCCAGCATTTTTGGAGGGCAGGAATTGAAATGTTTGAGCAACCCAAGGATGCAAAGGGTCAACAGGAAAGGTATGAGCCATGTGAGTTTTTGAAGCAGTCAAGGAGGTGTTGGGAGGCTTCAGAGAGGAGGTGGAATGTTGGGGAGGTGGGCGTCTCATAGGCAAAGAGGTGGGGTGTGCAGAGATGCCCCCAATCCTCCAACTAACTGTAGGAAAGTCGCAATCTGCATGCACTTTGGTAGTCTTTCCCCTTGTTTTCAGAAGCGCACAAGATGGAGAACTTTCTAGACAAAGGCTCAAAGATGCTCGGGCTTGAGAGAGTAGAGTCAGGAAAGCCCTGGTCTGCCTGGAACAGGCCTGGAGGTTGTGCTCATTGACAGAACAGTGAAATCCCACTCTCGAGCGATTCCCATGACTGACCTGAACTGCCCTGGGGATGGCCGCCTGACATTCACACCCTCCTCTGTGTATGTCTGCTTCACGGGTCCATCTGTTCAGTCACAGTGGCTGATCAGTGATCCAGGACAGAAATCTCATCCTTTCCCTGATCAGAAAGATAAGGAGGTGTGCTTCCCAGCTATAAGTCTATTTAGTAAATATTTACTAAGTACCTACTTTTAGTGAGGTGCCATGGTAAAGATGGTTGAAAAACTAAAAATCTGCAAATACAGTCTGTCTTTTCCTCAGAGAATCTACAGCATCTTCTTGCCGCTGAGTTAAAAATAAATACATGAATGGAGGGGCTGCAAGCCAGTGAGACTGGCATCAAGAAGAAGAGGTAAGAGCTGATGAGGGAGCAGTCCCTTCTGGTGGGAGGGCCCAGAGCAGGATTCCTAGGTTTTGAATAGCCCAGTGTTGTATGAAATGGAGGGAAGGCAATGATCTAGGCCCTTCCAGGACCTCATGTGGTGAGGGCGATCAGGAGCAGAAGCAGATTCTCACATCAGTCCTTGTCTTTCCATTGCTCCAAGGAACCCAGCTGGATGGATCCAGGCCATGCTCATTGTTGGAGGGGCAGTCCTGGTTTACTTAGAATCCTCCCAGTTACAGGTTATTATTAACAAAACCATCTTTCACTTTCCAGATGGTCCTAATTTGAAAAATGATTTATGGAAGCCTCTTGATTGTAGATAATGCTTTCAGCAGTTTTTCAAAATTCTAAGGTGGCCATGTTGGAGTCATTGTTTTGAGCTGCAAGCAACATGGTAGATTTGGGGAAAGGGTGTATGCTTAAATCAAGAAATCCCTTTTATTTTGCTTCTAAATCAACAAACACAAATCAATAATGAGAAAGAGTCAAGGCACCCTTTTCTTCTAGAATGCACCAAGCGACAGAAGCAGGTAGGCGTGCTTGCTTCGCACCCATTGCTGGGATGCACGGACAACGCACCAAGGATCACGAATAATCTATTAACACATTTGAGCCACGCACAGTCTCGCTTTGCAGATAAACACAGTCTGTGATTATTTTACAACACTGTTAAGGTGCTGGGGGTTGTCGCTCATTTATTACTTGCCTAATAAATACTTTAATTACACTTAATAAATAATGTAAGCAGTGCTCACTGAAGTGGTAATTCTTTAAATTAATTATTAACTGCATGCAAAAGGCTGCACTGCCAGTACCACTAAAAAAAAAATTCAGCCTTTAATCTAAAGTGATTATTCATTATCTGGTATAAAGGCTCCATTTGCATATTATTAGGGAAATAAACTTTGGCCTCCTTGGCAATGCAGATAGATCTCAAAGTCCGTGCATTATGAATCTCCAAATACTGAAGCAATGATAAACAACCTGCAATAAACTCTCCAGTTTATAGCTTTCTAGCAGCTGGTTTTTGATTTTTCAAATATATTACAATGACAAAGTGACCAGTTAATGTATAAGCTCTTTGTGGAAGGTGCTGCCTACAGATGGTCGACTGATAGGAAACGGTAAATGCACAAACTGCTCATTTCCCTGGAGATTAGAGTCATAAAATGATCTCAATAAGATATGGGCAGAAAAATCTCCATTTAACCCTTCTCTCTGCAGCAACCCAGATAAAGTCCTCCACTGGGCTGTTTTGCATGTGTCTCATTCTCTGCTCCTCTCTGTCTCCCACCGGCCCCTGCCATCTTCCCTTTAGAAAGGTGTGAGCAGAACATCTGGATAAATCCTGAGGTCACTGACCCCAGACATTGTGGTGTCCTTGATTCTCTTGGGTCAGAGAGGCCAGGCAAGGTTCCAGTGAAGAGAGAAAGATGATCTCTAAAACCAGCTAAAGACTAGACTTTAAGCACCCTTGCATTCTCTAGCTTGGTACTTTCTCCTTGAGCCTGGGCATCTCCCAGTGGAGGTGATTACCCCTCCCCCCTCCCAGGAGCTGCAGCTGAAGAACCAGACACATGGCACAGCTTTCTAGCATCCCAGACCACAAAGCTTCTGGGAGCAGAAGAGATTTCTCTTCTTTAGCTTTTTTTGGCCCAATGTAGGGATAGAGGATGAGGAGCAGGTTGGGGAGGAGGAAGTCTGGGGCTCATGAACATGGTGATGGTCCCAGGGAAGCAAGAATGACATTCTTTCCTCCATGTCCCATCCCATCTTATGCATGTCTCTGTACCCTGTTTCGGGACCACCTCTTCCAAGTGAATTTCCCTCACTTCTGTCCACACCAACACTCACTGAGAGTGTGGACCTGTCAATATTGCTATGGTTTGTGTGAAATGGGGAAAGAGCTATATGAAGAGGACCATGTCCTTGAAAGTGGTCACTTTGAGAGCTTAAATTTATTTTAATGATGCTGCTGCTGCTCTAAACAGTGCAGATCTGCCTTTCATGTTTGTATGGGTCAGCTTGGGCTGCTGTCGCAGAATACCATAGACTGAATGGTTTCAACACAGATGGTTATTTCTCACAGTTCTGGACACTGGAAGTCTGAGACAAAGTTTTCAGCATGGTCAGTTTCTCGGTGAGGACTCTCTTCCTGGTCTCCAGACAGCTGCCTTCTCACTGTGTTCCCACATGGTGAAGAGACAGAGCATCAGTCTACTCCTCTTTTTATAAGAACACTAATCCCATCATGGAAACGCCACCCTAATGACTTCATATTAACCTAATCATCCCCCTAAAGCTCCACCTTCAAAAACCACCATTGTGGGTTAGGTCTTCAACATAAGAATTTTAGGAAGACACAAGCATTCCATCCATAACAATATTCTTATGAACATTTTCAATGGGCAAAAATCATAATAATAATCATTCTCTTTAACTGAGCATGAGCCATGTGTGTAAGGAGTTCTCTTACATTATCTCATGTTATCCCCACGGTAATGCCAAGTGATAAAAATCATCAACCCCGTAAAATCGAGAACACTAAGAATCAGAGAAGTGAAGTAACTTGCCTAAGGTCATACAGCTAGTAAATTGTGCAGCCTAACTTTGAACCCAGTGACTCCAAATCCAAGGCTTTAATGACTATGTGTCCTGGTTCTGTCTTCTGAAGATAGGTTGAAACTCGGGAAACAATTAGTGGTAAATGCCTGAATGTGTTCCCTTTTTTCACGTCACCATTGGGACATCTTTGAACATTTTCTAGAATTCCAAGAGTGGTGATTTTAGGCACACTGTAGTTTGATGGGATAATACTTGGAAGAGAAGGGTGTACCCACCTCTTGAAATCAGACCACAAAGGCAACTGCCTGCTCTCTCTGTGATACACACATAGGGCCAATTCTAGTCTCATCTTACCCAATCTGTTGCTTTTTTGGACCAAAAACTTCAATGTATTGTCTCATTCAATCTTTCAACCATTCCTCTGGGTTTGGGTGGTATTATTATAATCTTTTTTTCAAAGATGAGAAAACGGAAGCACGGACAGTTTGAGCAACCTCCCTAAGTTCACATAGCAAGCGAGGGAGAGGCTGAGGATTCAAATGCAGGGATTTTTGTTTTTGTCACTAAGGAATAAACAGTTGGATCCTCCATCACAAATGTCCCTCATATCCTATCCAAAACTATGTCCATCTGACACAATGGGTTAAAATGTTATCTGCACATTCTCCCCCTTTCCCAAAAGATTGTATCCATTTATTTATGTATGCCTCATCATTCCAGTCATTCACTGATTAATTCATGTAATAAATATATATAATTCATATATATACATTGTATATATATATATAATTTTTTTTTGAGTTGGAGTCTCACTGTAGCCCAGACTGGAGTGCAGTGGCATGAGACAGTAGTTACCTGTCTCATTCTGAATAAAGGTCTAAGGCATTCCCTTTACTTTTCCGAAATACAATGAAAGGATGTGTGCAAGGAAGCTTTGAAAGGGAAGGAGGCCATAGTTTTAAAAAAAATGCAATTGGGTGACAGTGCCTTAAAAAAAAAGAAAAAGAAGAAAGGAAGGCAAGGAGAAAGAGGACTTTCCAAGGTCTGGAGAAAGAAAGTGGGTCGGGTTGGCAGAAAGAAATTCCTGGAAAAGCACTGGAGAAGGGGTCACCTGAAAAAGGAAAGAGGCCCAGGGACAGGAGTAAAAAGCTCAGGAGAGTGACCATCACGGACTTGGCACATTTGCCTCCATCCACAATAGGGATGGTCCAGGTCCTCTTTGAAACCATCACAATGTCAGGCCCCTGTGCACATGCTGAAGGGCCCAGAGCCCCTTCCAGGGATTTCTGAGGTGCTACCGGCAATCCTGCAGGTAAGGCCAGTTGAGATCTCTGGCCTGGGCATCTAGAGCTGAGGCCCTACTCCCTGCACTGCAACCACCCGGCTGGTGGCCTCATCTGTGAAATGAGTGGACGGACTGCTTTCTCTTCAGGGACCCAGCTGTTCCTGGCATTCTTTGATATTCTAGTCCTGGCTCAGACCCATTTCCAAAGCTAGACACAAAGAAATTCTGCTTAATTCTGAGTGTCATGAAGGATAATGCTGTCCCCAGCTCAGGTTCCTTTCTGGCTGGGGCTGGAGCAGGCTTTTGGAAGGGAGTTGAAAAAAGAAAAGATCACCTGCCTATATTTTAAGAGAGAGAGAGAGAGACCAGATGCAGTGGCTTACATCTGCAATCCCAGCACTTTGGGAGGCAGAGGTGAGAGGACTGCTTGAGTTCAGGCGTTCAAGAGTAGCCTGGGCAACATGGCAAGACCTTATCTCTACAGTAAATAAAAAACCTAGTTGGGTATGGTGACGCGCGCCTGTAGTCTCAGCTACTTGGAAGACTGAGGAAGAAGGATTGCCTGAGCCCAGCAGGTCGAGGGTGTGTTATCAGTGTCATGCCACTGCACTCCAGCCTGTATGACAGAGTGAGACTTTGACTTAAAAAAAAGAGGGCAAGGTGCCAACCAGGACCTAGTTCACTCACACCTGTCTTTAAAGCATGGAGAGGCACAATCAAGTGAGAGAAGATGAGGAATTAGGCTCTTCAATTAAGCAGGATGAAATTGGTGAGCTAGATTTCTCCATATTTTATTTTGCCTGATGGCTGTCATCAGAAAGTATGCCATCATTTCTCCAAAAGTGGGTACAAGTAGGAGCCTCACAAGTAGCTTTACATCCATCTGCAACTCTTTTTAAAACTTCACCTCGCCGGGCTTGGTGGCTCAGCCTGTAATCCCGCGCTTTGGGAGGCTGAGGTGAAGTGGATTGCCAGAGCCCGCGGGTTAGAGACCCGCCTGGGCAACTTGGCAAGACCTCATCTCTACAATAAAATAAAATAAAAATTAGCCGAGTGTGGTAGCACGCACCTGTAGTTCCAGCTACTTGGAAGGCTGAAGGAAGGATCGCCGGAACCTGGCAGGTCGAGGCTGCGGTGGCTGGGAGCGGCCGCTGCACTCCAGTCTGGGCAACAGAGTGAGACTCCAACTCAAAAAAAAAACAACCAAAAAAAACAACCAACAACTCCACCTCACTTCTGGAGCCCACAGGAGACTAAGAAAGTGAAGAAGTCTCTGAGGAAGCCTCCACCAACACAAAAGTCATTGGATCCCTTTGTCATTTCAGTTAAAAGCCCATGGTTCAAGTTCCTTCTGTAAATTTAGATAGTCAGTACCTAGTCCAATGGCTGACCCCAAGGAATGTCTTCAAAAATATTTGTTAGGCCAGGCGCAGCAGCTCATGTCTGTAATCCCAGCACTTTGGGAGGCAGAGGCGAGAGAATTGCCTGTGCCCAGGGGTTCGAGACCATCCTGGGCAACTTAGCGAGACTTTGTTTCTACAATAGATAAAAAAATTAGCCGGTCATGGTGGCATGCGCCTGTAATCCCAGCTACTCGGGAGGCTAAGGTGGAAGGGAGGGAAAGGTTTTTCTAACCATCTGGTCTGGTTAAAGATGCATCTTTAGCAAATGAAGGTTTAGCAAAAAATAACAATAGTAAAGACTTTCTTCACTGAACATCTTTGTCATGAAGACTGTGGTAAGAGCTTTATATACATGTATCACTTTCAAATTTTTATAACAAGATTTTTGTGAGTTGATTGCATCCTCTTGAAACTCATATGCTGAAGTACTAAGCCCCAGTATATCATAATATGATCTTATCTGAAAAGAGTCATTGCTGATGTAATTAGTTAAGATAAGGCCATACTGAAGCACACTAACCCAATGCGACTGGTGTTTTTTATAAAAAGATAAAGTTGGGACACAGAGACATACACAGGTAGAATTCCATGTGAAGTGGAAGGCAGCGATCTGGATGAGGCTTCTACATGCCAAGGAATGGCAAAGATTGCTAGCAAGCCACTTCTTCTAGCAGCCATAAGAGAAGCATGGAGCAGGTCTTCCTCACAGCTTCAGAAGGAGCCAACCCTGCCAACACTTTGGTCCCCAGAACTGTGACCTGATAACTTTCTGTTGTTTCAGCCACGCCATCTGTGTCACGTGGCTAAGGTGCCACTGGCACACTAATCCAATGCTTTTGAGTACTATTAGCCTCATTTTATCAACAAGGAAACTGAGGCTTGGAGGAGTCAGATAAATTGCCCAGGGTCACATACTTGGTAAGGGGCAAAGCTCATATTCATATTCAGATCTGCACACTGGGCTGCTTTTACCTGGCAACCTGTGCTGGTGAGGGATAGGAAAGGTCAACTCTTCTTCCGTGACAAGCTGGATGTGATATGCATCCCTCTCAGCCTGGGCTGAGGCAGCCAAGTCTCCCTGGCCACACCTCCCCATCACTAATTCTGCATCCTGGGGCCTATCCGTTGTGTTTCCATGTTTCTCCTCTTCCAACAATTAGTAAAACCTCAGATGAAATGCCAAAGATTGACATTAGAAAAATGAAGATTGCCACTTCAACCCTCTCATTTTATTTTACCTTATTCGTTTAGCCCTGGGAAGGTGTCAGAAACCCCAAAATGCAGTGCCCGCTTTCATACGGCTTCTGAGAGGGCAAATTCCTAACTTCATCAGGAGCAGAAAGGAAAGTCAAGTATAAAATGAAAATGTTCCCTCATTTTGGGCTCTGTGGCCAGAGGGCCTCCGTCCATGCTGACTTCATGCGTGCGTGCACACGCGCACGCATGCGCATACAAACCCATGCACACATGCACACACAGGAAAGTTGAACTTGTCTCTCTTGTTGAAGCCAAACAAATCAGATTCCTCCAGGGCCTCCTTGTCTTACCATCCTTCCAGTGCTAAACACTAGCAGACCCAACTTCCGGAGCGTTCTCCCACGTCTGTCCTAAAGTCAAGATCAATGGTGGTCCAGCCTGGACAGCCATGGCATTCCTGCTTCAAGATTTGGATCAGTTGGAGAAAAGGGGAGCCTGAGGGCAGAGGGATGGCTGCCAGTTTGGACTTGCTTCCATCTCCAGATCATTTGAATTGAATGCCCCTCTGCAGGAGGGCACTTGCAGACTTATCCTTGGAATTTCTGCATGAAAAAGCCTTCCTTTGGTGTTTCCCAGGAGAAGTTATGTAAAACTATCTTTGCAGAAAGATACTTTGTTATTTTTCTGATCATTTGGGCTGGAACATTGGCCTGACTAGGATGCAGTCAAAGGGAGCCAAAGTAGAAGAGAAAAGGGCATGGCTGTCTATGAGAAGGGACAGTAGGGAGCAGGCAGAAGAAGCAAGAGGGTTTTAAGCCAACCCTTTTCAGCCTCAGAGATCAGGGATAAACAGGAGACCAGAAACAAGGAAGTAGGTCGCTTCCAGATGGAAACATGATGCAGCACCATCAAGACAGACTGGATGGTTCTCAAACAGGAAACCCTTTCACTGTTTCTCTTTGTTCTCCCAGATACAGCAGGTGTCAGTGTCCGAGTCCTAGGATGATGCCAGTCTGACACTTAAGGATCAATGTGTCCCCCGTTCTCAACTCCTAGCAGACTTTCAGTGACAATGACAGCAACTGTCTCCCTTTGTTGCATGATTTCTTTGTGTTCTGGGTCATGCCAGGTGCTTCCTCTTTGATGTAGGTTCTATTACTCATCTCATTTACAGATGATACAGTGGAAGCTTCCAGAAGCAAACTTGCCAAATGCCATGCCCCTAGTGAGTGAAAGTGCCAAGACTCAATTTAGACGTGTCTCATTCTTGGACTTCTGCCCACCATGTTGAGAATGCACTTCCTAGGCTGTGGTCTTCAAACCTTGTCCTCTGGTAGGTTTGTTCTCCACCCACTAGGCCAACTGGGTTCACCTCCCACCTAACTGCTGATCTGAACATGTGGTCTGGCACCCAGAGAAACCTTCTGATGTTTGTCAAGCTGGAGCAGTTCTGCTGGTGAGGAGTGGAGGAAACCCAGCTACTCAACTTATCGGTTCTGTGGTCTTGGAGAGAGTACTCCTTTATGAACCCGGCTTGGGTGGAGGTGGCCATGAATGGAGTGTCAGGGGGCAACCACATGGGGGTCACTGTATGTGTTGGCAAAAGTCATAGAGTAAGGCTTCTGGATTGGGTCAAGGCCATCATAAAGACAAGAAAGAACTAGAAAAAAGTCTTTAGAACAGTGTTTACATAGCAAGGAGCTGGGGCTGAACCGCCCGGAGGAGACCTTGGTACAAGCTCCTTTGTAAGGGTCAGCCATGCATTTTCATGTGTGTATGATTTGATTAACCCACAAAGATCACTCTTCAGCTTCCTGTGAGTCACAATATTATGGCTGGGCTTAAATAACACCAAAGCAATTCATGGAAAAGGGAAGTGTTCAGTTCAACCAGTTGCTGGGCACTGATACTGGCTCTCCCATGCTCAAGTACCCCCCTGTGAGGGTGTGATCTCACAAGTGAGGACAGAGGGCAGGTCTCCAGGGACTGCTAGGTGCAGGGCAGAGCCTAGGGGAGACTTTCCAGGTGTAAGGGCCAGCTGGTGCCTCTTCCTTCCCAGAGTGGTCTCTTCTCATTTGAGGTTCTTCATGCTGGAATTCTTCTGCCTCCCTCAACACCAACACTTGCTAATGTGGATGTGGTGTCAGCCCCTTTCAGACTCTGCACCAAGTGTGGACAAAACTTTTGTGTTTTTCCTTAGCCTAGCACAGCCGAGGCCGTCTACAATTATTTAGCTAATTACATGTAATTATTTCATTGACCTTTCTTCCTCATTAGACTGAGCATCATAAGGGCAAGAACCAGTTTGTTTGGGTTCACTCTGGATTTTTCTGCACCCACCACAGGGTCAAGCATATTGTAGATGTGCAATAAGTAACTGTTCAGCAACTTTTTTTTTCAAATAAAAATAACAAGAGAAAAATATTCCAGAAGATAGAGAAAGCATGAGAATCAGTAGAACTTCTTTACTGGGTACTTGGTGGGGCACCACATCCCTTATACCAACGTAAGTTAATGACATGCTGGAATCTGACAAGCAAAGTCGGCGCCTTGGCCTGGGTTTCAGCATAGCACAGGTTCCCTTTACTCTTAGGAGGCTGCGGACTTAGGTAACATAGGAGTTACATAGGGTCATTGGGAAAGTTAAAGGAGATACCGTACAGCAAGTGCCCAACGCATGACGGAAAATAACAAGCTCCATGTGTTTCCCTCATAGATCCTTGATGGATCCTTAGGCAAGTTACCTGTTGGCACTGGGTGATCTCCTTTGCATCAGAGGCTGGTCTTCCTGTCCATTTTCCTATCATTGTAAGACATGAACCTTTAATTTCAACTTTTTTGCTAGATCATTAGGATATGTTTATTCCTGATTTCCAATCTGAAGGACATGATTTATTCATGGCTTGAGTGGAGGTGGTATTGTTCAGCCTCTAGCAAGAAGGGTTTGCTTTAAACAGTTGCTTTGGCTGTTATAAATTATCTTAAACAGAGTCTTATGCAAATCTCTCTCTTCTCTTTCTCTCTCTATATATTTTTGATATTTTTTCTGTACATACACACACACACACACACACACACACATACACACACACACTTTCTTTACACTTGCCCAAGAGCGCTCTCCAACTACTTTGCATGTGTAGTTACAGATAACAGGAGGTAAATTGTGCTAGTTGTAGAGGAAAACAAGCAGGCTTGTGGTGGCAAAAGGAACAGAAGGGTCTCCCCTACCCCTACCCCATCCCACTCTCCCCCTTGACATGCCTCAGCCACTCATGCAGAGAGATGCTGAGGAATGATTTGGAGGTTTAATTCAAATGATTTTATTTAATCAATTAAATTTCTCATATATGCATTGAGCACCTACCATAGCTGAGGACTTACTACATTTTAGACTTATTGAGAGTCTCGATTTTTGTCTGTGTCCTTTAGACCACCATGCTGATGTTCCCTTTTGTAGTTTCAGTCTTAGCACAGGCCCTCGTATACAGGAAGTGTCCAATAAATGTTTTGTTGGATGTATGACTTCACATAGAAGGGCGAAAGGAAGTCAAGGAGAAAGGGGTATGTACAACCAAAGAGTTCCAGGTCCTTAGAAGACAGCTGGGTTTGACAGCATGTGTTTTGCTTTTAGTAAGAATACAAATCCTCCTTCTGGGAGCTATTATCTGCCAAGAAGTTAACTATGTTCTGTAAGTCTCCATTTCTTCATCAATAGAATGGGAAACAATGAGTGATTTTGAGGGCTAAGATACCCATGATGGGCTTAGCACAGTGTTGGGCATCCTAGACACTCAACACAATGACAAGTCTCCTCCTGTGGCTGAACTGGTGTGGTTGGGGTCTGTGACCATGTTCTTACATGGCCAGCACTTAAGACCCTTTGGAGGAGACAGCCAGGGGCTGCATGGGATGGGATGGCCAGGATTTGGAGCTGTGTGCTGCCTCCCTGATGCAGGCCTGATGGGTGGGACCCTTGTAGTGACTCGGTGCTGAGGGCAGGAGGACATGCCTGGCTCCTGGAGGAGTTCACCTGACTCAGCAGGTGAGAAAATAGGTGAGCTTCCTTGTTTAACAGTGGGCCCTGGGTGAATGACACCGGGCCCACTGTAAAAAGCCCCACACTTTAAAAAGCCCTCTCTGGTGACTTTTTACAGATTTTGAGTCAAACTACACCCTTAGAGGACTCAGAGTAAAAGGCATTAAGAACAGGAGGGGAATAGAAAGAAGATAAAAGGTCCTGATGATGAATTCTGAAGATAGGTGTTGAGATAATTTCCTAAATTACCAACATTGATGTCATCATTTTTATTTGTTTGAATCTGGGTCTCTGTTACCCAGGATGGAGTATAATGGTGCAATCACAACTCACCGCAGCCTCGACCTCCTAGGCTCAGATGGTTCTTCTACCTCAGCCTCCCGAGTAGCTGGGGTTACAAACACGTGCCACCATTTGGGGTTGATTTTTTTATTTTTTGAAGAGACAAGGTCTTGCCCAGACTGGTGTCAAACTCCTGGGCTCAAGCAATCCTCTTGCCTCAGCCTCCTAAAGTGCTAGGATTACGTGAGCCACCACACCTGGCCTGATGTCATCATTTTGCATCAGACTTTATAACAATTATTGAGACAGTGTCAGAACTGTGGAGGGAAAGAATTGTATAAAGTTACACATCGCTACAAAAAAAAAATCTGTCTTTCAGAAGATGACTTTCATGTGCTTGGAAAGTTTAATATTTGAGTATTGTGTTTAACTGCTTTGTGTTCAAGTTTTGAGGTATGTTGTGCGCAAAAAAGATGAAAAGAAAGGGCAGCGCCAAGGACTGGGCGTGCATCCCAGTGTGGGTGGGATAGGGAGAGAGGAGCAAGGCAGCGGGAAGCTCTTATCCCTGAGAAGGCTCCAGCCTCTGTGGTCTCCTCTTGGCCCAACCTAGAATCCTGAGCAGGGGACCAACATGCTTTGGGGGACAAAGAAGTTCACGTGTGTCATTCCCATTCACATCTCAGTTCAGTGAAATGAAGGCCCCTCTCCCTTGCACCCACCTTTTGCTGTACATAGGCATTTTTTGGTTTCACCTGCTCGGCTACTACAGTTTTTGATTTTTGATTTTTAATGAAATCTCCAGCCACCCTTTCTCAGCTTCTGCTTTAATTATCCAATTACCAAAACTATCCAACCTATTTATTCAGGCAATCAAGGCTTTATACATGGATTTATCATCGCCTCAAATCGCCTGTCACTGTGACAGAACAAAAATAGAAAGGTACCCAGGATGCTGTAAGAGGATTGAATCAACTTGCTTTTCCTGGTCAGTTCACTCTTTTCAAGACTTTTATATGAGAAGAAAAAAATTGTAGGAGAAGCTCTGGGGAGAGAGGAGAGGGAAATAAAGCGACAGAGGGAACGGGAAGGAAGACTGAAAGGGTATTTTCTCTGTTCCTGTGTAGACTGTCCAGGCATGTTTTCATGGTTCTTCTCTAAGGTCCTTCTTTTCCAGCTCTTCCATCTAAGGAAAAAGTATTATCACTGCTCCCCTCACTAAGAGATACAAGAGGCTTGGCAGCCATCAGAGGTCAGAGAAGGTATCTCTAGAACCACACTCACTGGAACTGCGTCTGCTTTCTGGAGTTACTCAGAATAAGCACATTTTCACATTGACCTGATTGCCCCAAACAAATTTGAAAACAGGCAGCTCTTTTTAATATAACCTAATTTCTTTAGCCATGCCTCATTCACCATTCTGGGCATTCTCTTCCATTTTTTTTAAAAGGAAGATTATTGAGAGTTCAGAAAAACTTCCACAGTGTGAGGGGAACTGAGGAAATGGCCCCTCTTCCAATTTATCAACTTCTTTTTTCAAACGTAGCGTCCAGAGTTTAAACAATACTCCAAGTGAAGGGTGATGACCTTCTTCTCTCTGGTCATGGTACTACTCTGAATAGAGCCCCATGACTGGTTAAAGCTTCTCTGGTATGGCGTATGCTGGTGCTTAGCCATGTCTTTCCTATCATGTGCTTCTTTGATTGTGAGTTTTTGAGAAACCTAAATATAAGAATGCATGTTTATCCTTATGCATTTTAATAGGTTAAGTTGGGCCCACTCATGCCAGCCATGGAAACCAGTTTTGATTGCAATATACTGTCCAATGTATTTATCATTTTACTTACACTGTAGGTTTTTGTATCTTCAGCCTAGTTATTTAGGTTTTGACCAGATCAGAGAGTTGCAGAGCTATCCACAATTTAACAAATTACAACTTGTGGTTTTTGATGTGTGTGATATAATCATAATAGCTGACAAAAATAACTCACTTGTCATGCACAGATTTCTCAATAATACAGATCAGGGTTGAGAGAGAGCCCTGGGACAAGCCATGAGACACTACCCGTGGAATGCTCTTATTCTATTAATCAGTATTTTCGGGCTTTGTGGACTAGTCAAAGGCCAACTATTGAGCTGGAAGGTTCGAGGGACTCCACCATTGTTGATATTCTTAGTATAAAAATAAGAAAAATAAGAACATAGAAGACTGAGGTGGAAATATCGCTTGAACCCAGCAGGTCTAGGCTACGGTGGCCAGGAGCATGCCAGTGCCCTCCAGTCTGGGTGACAGAGTGAGACTATGACTCAAAAAAAAGGGAATTAGTCAGGTGTGGTGGTGCATACTTATAGTCCCAGCTACTTGGACAGGAGGCAGGAGGATCGCCTGAGCCCAGGAGTTGGCTGCGATGAGCTGTGATCGTGCCACTGCACTCCAGCCTGGGCAACAGAGTGAGACCCTGACTCAAAACAAACAAACAACAACCCCCTCCCAAAAAAACAACAGATCTGTCTTGCCAAAATTGTGTTAGTATGATGCCAATGTGAAAGAGCTGAACTGAGTGTAGAGCTATCTACAACTTAACAAATTACAACTTGTGATTTTTCGTGTGTGTGATATAATCATATTAGCTGATGAAATAACTCATTTGTCATGCACAGATTTCTCAATAATACACTGTATGATAATGGATGTAATTGACTCACTTGATTCGTTTTCTCCAAAGTAATTTAAGTCACTTTCTCATTTTCTTTGCCTTTGAGTTTGGCTAATATCCTCCCCCTAGCCTGTCTCCATCTGTGAGTTTGGTTAAAGCAAGTGAATCTGCAAAATTTTGAAGAAGCAGCTTCATCTCCGCTTGGCAGCATGTAGTAAATGAAGGTATTTCTGGTAAGATTTATTGTATCACCTTCCAGGAAACTAACTCCAGAGAGGACCAGATTGCAAGGAACTGTATATTAAAGTTGCTCTTCCTATCTCCGGGCCCAGGTGGAGGGGACGAATGGATTCCTACCTGACTGCAAAATATGATATATTATTATAAACAGAGTCTTGAATTATAGAAAATACTAGTTAGCATAATTACATTACCATATTTTTATATGGAGATTATTATTCAAATACCAAACAGGCAATCTTCCATTGGGGGAAAAAAAAAGATAAACACTCTCAATCCAGCTTCCCACAGTTATGTATGTCACAGTACAAAACAATTTTAAAGTTTAAAACCCATTACATTACAAGAGCCATTCACTTCAAGTAGGTGACAATTGGCTCTTTCTTCCCCACCCACATTTTGATGGCTGTTCACCTCTATCAATTCTCATCTCGCCCATTCTTTAGAAACCAATTGCAGTTTAAAAAGTGCCCATCTATTTCTGATTGAAATCTTCAACGTGCTGGTTTTTTAAACTATTTTTCAATCTCTTAATAAAATAGATTGCCTCCGGGCTGCCAGTTAGTAAACCCACTAACAATGCAGGACTTCCAAGGACCGCCCTGGCTCCTGGGTTTTCCCTGCTCTTGGTTCTGTGCAAGAAATCCCAGATTTCCGCGGGAGCAATCTACATGTGCAAAACAGCTTAATGGATGGAACATATTTTAAATGGTGCAAGCAACAATAAGAACAACGCTCTTTAAAATTTCCTGATTAAGTGGAGTTCAACTGCCAGCTTTTTTAGTCTGAAATATAAAATCGGCTTTACAACATTTCTCTTTACTTGTTAACAGTTCTTAGGGTTGTCATCTCAGAGCCATCAGACTGGAAATCTCTCCGCATCATTGAGGACAGCCTCCATTTGTAGGTGGAACTGTCAACTTGTCAGTCTTACAGCAAAGACTTCTTAAGGACTCACCCTGTGGCTGGCTCTGAAGCTAGTAAAGAAAGGGAAGGTGCACTGCTTGCCCCGCAGGGCTCATGATTTAGGGACAGAACAATCTGAGACAATCTACAGTGTTCAGATGATAGGTGGAAGAAATAAGGGGTTAATGGATTGCCCCCCCAATCTAGGAAGAACCCGCAGACATGTGGCTGAGGCTCTGTGGGGTGGGGAGGACTATTTGGTGTTGAGGGAGCCATGTTTGAGTATTGTGAGCATGGGGTGAAGGCAGGGAGAAGTTGACCATGCTGACCCATCCCCTCCCCGTCGTCTAGAAGAAGAAAAGCCACTGTTTCTTTTCTTTTCTTTTTTTTTTTTTTTTTTTTGAGTTGGAGTCTCACTCTGTCGCCCAGACTGGAGTGCAGTGGCCGCTCCCGGCCACTGCAGCCTCGACCTGTTGGGCTCCGGCGATCCTTCCGCCTCAGCCTTCCAAGTAGCTGGAACTACAGG